>QFEM01000038.1:0-11603 GCA_003316205.1 Boletus bicolor
AAAAAAAAGGTCACGAGGATGAACGACAGGATCAATGTAATAGCGCACCTGATTGCAAGTCCCGTGTATAACCAACTCCTGTCCTCTTCCCATCGTCGAGCGGGAACGGCATAGATACTCATGAGAACATACGCCTGGCACAACTCGACAGACTTCCATCCATCGATGAGCGCATTCGCCGCAGAGTGCTTTGCGAAATGCATCGCCACAGGGTAAATCTCGGATTTTTCGCCATAATACCGGGATGAGATCGCGCAGACTGATTTCAAAAAAAAAAAAATCTCAGACGTGGCCCATTGTTGATGATGAAGACGATCGATACGCACTGACTGTGAAAAGGAAAGGACAGCGCTGGAAGATAGACGTCGCGTTGTGAAGCTTCGGATCTAGCAAGCCGATAAAGGGCTGGATAAGAGGCAGACGTCAGTCTTGGTGGCCCCCGATGAAAACGGTTACGTACATTGATCTGGTTCCAAAAACTGCCCCATGACATCAGCCTCGTGCTCCCAAAAAAGAAAGGCGGCGGCAAAGGAGTAACATACATCTCAAATAGCTTGTCCACGTCCGCCGAGGTCACCAATCCATGCAACAAGATATCCGGGGGACTGTTTTTTTCGATCAAGTGCTTTCGAATGTTGAGATTGTTCGCTGGACCTAATTCCAAAGCTCCGTCACCACCATCGTCCAGACCAAGACGACAAGATGACATACCTGGCCTGAAATACTCCTTGTTCGCGACACCCTTGACGAGACGCCCATCAACACACATACATACCAACAGATCAATCAACACATACCACGTTATTCTCGTCTTCCTCGGGCTTGACAGCAGCGCCACTCGGACCCGCACCACTCCCAGGCTGAACCCTACTCCTTCCCCTCCCCTTCTCCTTCTCGTTCTCTTTATCCAACGAAAGATTCGCCAGCAATCCAATCGGGACAGTAACATCCGGTAGCGCGCTGCGCGCCTTTTCGGCTTCCTCTTCTTCCGTGGTCGCTTCCTCAGCGCCATCCTCCACCGCATCGTCGGAGTCTTCCATGGCATGACCGGTAGAGGAACGGACACCGGCACCTGCACCGGGGACGGAGGACGAGACATCGCCGGAACGACGCATCTCACGGATGATCTCCATCCTCGCTGCAGACGCTTGGCCGGGCTGCTGCGTACTGCTCTGGAGACGATCCATCCAATCGACCACCCGGACATTATCCTTGTCAGAGGGCGAGATCGCCAGTTTGAATTGGTCGATAGCGAGCGGCGTCGCCATGTATGGATTGTGGAGCTGTCACGGAGAAAAAAACGGTGGTCAGGGGGGGCGAGGCACGGCATTGTCGACGACGCGTGTCGACGCACCTGTTTCAAAAGAGATCCGATGATCTGATCCTTGTGGCGAATCTGCGCAAGCAGGTATTCCCTTTTACTAACACGAGGTGGAGGCGATGAGTATGTGGATGACAATGTTTCGGAAGAGGCAGCAGAGGAATCGGAATGATCAGAGCGCAGTGAATCGCATGATGAAGAACGCTTCATCGCTGGTGACATCAAATGACAAAACACAAGTGCAAGGTCGAATCGTCAATTTAAGTGTGTATAAGAACGGCGAAAAAAAAAAGAGAAGGGGACGATGAAAAATGGGGGCGCAGGCGGGCAGGCTTAAGTAGCCGGACTGCAATGTGAGTGCCAACGGACCCTAGACAATACAGCTTTCTGCTATGAGCAGTGCCCCTGCCAATGGAAAAGGGAAATGGGAAAGAAAAGGACAACCTATTCGTTGGTGGGTGTGAGTAATCCTGCAGGCTGCCCTGATTCCAAGATATAACCTAGGCAAGGAATCACAGATGGACAAACGGGCAAAGTAACCGGTTAACAGATCTGGAGTATTCCACCCTCCGAGATCCAAAAAAGGAAACATGACGGCAGTGCAGTGCTCGGGACGGCGCTACAAGATCGGAAAAAAAAAAGAGGCATCGCAATGGACTTACTTGGGACTAGTTTTAGGCTTCTTGGCCTCGACGATGCAGGGATGACCAGAAGAGGTACAACGCTTACATGCGTTTGCACCCTCCGGAAAGTCGCATTTCATCTATCATCATCGACCGGAGACAGATCGAAGAGCCAAACCACAGTTTGATGACAGCGAACACGAAGTGGTGCGTGTACAAATCCGGAGTGGTTGAAGCCAATAAACGTCATATTGCAGGGGTCAAAGTTGATCGCAGTCCAATTCGTGTTGTTCCATCAGGGAATAGCGTGGTTCCAGTCAGGGAGATGACGGGGTCCAAGAGAATGACGAACAAATTAAACACGCGTTCGTGCATGCAAGGATCCATTCAAAGGAAAAGCCCACCGATACCGTGGGTCCCGAACAAGAAACATCAAGTGGAGGTAGGGAGGTGGGAGCAAATAGCATCAGGACGATTTCATTAGGCGCAGCACGTGAAGACGTGATTTGATCGACAAAAGGAGAATAGGTTTGTCGACACGAGGTTCCGGAGGTTCAAGAATCCAAATTGCAGTTGCATCCGTTTCAAATTCAGACAGTGACGCGAAAACACATTGGTTGGAGGTGGAACATGTCAGAGAAACACGCGGAATCGGAGACATCGTATGCCGTAGAACCACAAGTGTCCATAATGGCGAGTGAAGCGATGAAGAGAAGGTTTGGTAAGCGAACTTGTGAGCAGGTAGGAGGCAAGGAACGAACCTTGAGCCGTTTGCAATGGGTGCATGCTCCAATCCTGAATGGTTGTCACGTGGGAGCGCAGCGATGGGGACGGAGGAAAATGCAGTGGTACAACAGGCGAACAGCATCGCCGAGCCGACAACAAGATGGTGTGCCCAGAGCCCATTCGAGACACCGAGGTCATCGTGCATAACCGGCAAGCCCGCAATTCGTTCGGGAAAGCGCATCCGTAACGGAGCAATCATCACCGGAGTCGGGGTGTGAGACGAGATGGATGTCAAATAACGAGATGGAGGCGGTGGTGACGAGGGCACAGCGACATCGCACCGGCCGACGTGGGACGGACAGTCCAGGATGTGGCGCGGGTAGTCGGGTGCAAATAGCCGACAGGGCAGTGCCCCAAAAACCAATATTCGGTACCCGGGTACGGAGCATAACCGAGGAGAAAAATCGCAGTACACGGGAGACACAAGAATTGGATGCGGGAAGAAACGGATGCGCGTCCCATCGGCAGATAACAACGAAATGCAGTCGTAGTGCCGTCGGGATGATCAGAGATACCGTGCAGACATTTGAGAAAAAGGATGAAGATTGAAAGAGGAGAAAAACCCGAATGGAAGATCCGTCAGCATACTTCACCACAGGGGGAGGATAAAAAAGGTAGCGAAATAAAATGGGGACGCACTTCCGTCCACCAGGTAGTCCTGGGGCAGCCTGAACTGACCCGGCTCCTCCGGCTCCTCTTAGTTCACCCGTTCCTGCACTCCCACTGAAGCCAAACCTGAAACTGGCACTCGCGCCACTACCATCATCCAGACCGGGTACCCACTCAATGACCTCGTCATCATCGCTGTCATCATCGCTGTCGACCATGTTACCTCGGAGGGCCCCGAGCCCAATCCCTGTAGAGGTAGCGGGCCGCGGGCGCTTCGGTGCACGAGGTCGCTTAGTCGATGTTCGCCCAGGTGGGGCACGGGTAGCAGGTACGGTGGTTCGTGCTTGTGCTTGGGCGACCCCCGCTTGTGGCTGTGCTTGATATTCTGTGCGAACTAGAGGTTTTGCAAATCCCGAAGCTGGCGTCGCATGTAAAGCAGAGACAACCTCATGTTGATATTGCCCCTGTGAGGGAACGTGAATGTGTGTGAGGACTTGCGTTGGCGGCAGCGTGTGTTGCTGTGCAAACCCATAATGAGGATGTGACGGTTGAACCGAGTAAGCCGTCTGCGCCTGGTAGCCTGGACCTGAGCCGGAACCAGGACCTGGAAACTGGCCACCCATTGGGACATCCGACGATCCCCCTCGTGGCTGCGGCGGCGACCCAGTAACGGTCGACAAGGAGGTCGAATGTGCATGGCTGGCGCCCTGTCCCCGCCCGTGTTCATGTTCATCCGTCCGTTTTCCATGCCCTGGAACCCGCTCCCGTCTCCTTTCTTGCATAGGTAAGTCACCCCTTGATTCGTCCTCAACTGCATATCGAGCACCATAGCCACGCGACTCGACCATCCCCATCAGATGCGATGTCTCTGATAACATTTCCGACGCCCGCGAAGACCCCGATCCCACCATCGCTGAGGATACCCCGCTCACCGGCCCACTTCCACTGCCCTCATCAAGCGATGACGTCGTATTTGTCCCCCGATAGCTTCCATACGATCCTGCGGGCGATGCTGCGCTGTGTCCGCTAGCGCCTATGTGCACCAAATTACTCGTGTTAGTTCTTGTTGAAGTAGAGGTGGAAGCATGAGAGGTATGATGATATGACGGATATGAACCATGTTCTGAGGTAGGAGATGGAAACGCAAATGGCGACGGAGAGCGCGAAGAGGTCGAAAAAGATGAAAGTGTGGAAGACGAAGTGTCGAGGGTATGGGTTGACGAAGACGAGGGTGAAGACGAGTCGCGTGCAAGCAGAGAGCCCGACGACAGCAACGGAGTGTGTCGAGCCATCGCACACAAGATCAAATATAAATCAGAGAAAAACAAAAAAAAGGTCTGTCAGAATGAAGAAGGGGAAAGGAAAGGGAACAGAAAAGACGGAGCAAGAAGGCTTTAAATCGCTCTGGAGGGAAGAGCCCCAGACACATCTATAGTCGATGCGACCACAGGCCACCACTTTCGAAGCTAGAAGTTCAGAAGTGACGACGACAAAATCGCTCACGAACGAACAGTCAAGGAGTCCCATATATGCCGGTAGTTGCATATCTAGGGCAGTCACAGCCATGGATACGTCTGCCTGCTCTGAACTCTATGACTGGCGCTCCATGAGCACCCCGGACCGCCCGTGCCAGATTGATCCCGGAGAGTGAAGCTACAGGCAGAACAATCACATGGATTTCACTTTCCGCAGCGCCGAGATGCTCAATATGGATCATACCCCGACCGCATGACCCCTTCAGGGAGAGACAGGAAATATGGAAGGGATGCTATCCCGGTGATAAGGTGCATGGAAACTATTCCAAAACCGGACCAGAGAAAGACGGGAGTGACAAAAATGGAAAACACGAGGCGTAATCGCCAGAAGTGAACGACTGGATCACCCAGGGGTGTCCAATAACCGAATGTCATGGGGCGCCGGGATAAATTATCCCCGAATGCGTCGAGTAACGTAAAATCAACGGAAAGGGTAGTAGAGCGGGAGATGGGTAATCTGAGGTTCAGACGAAAACGTGGCTCACCGGCATCGCTCGCGGGAGTATTTGAGTGTGTTGGAGGTGTAAACCTCGAAAAAGAGGTGTGTGGAGATGAGACAGAGAGAGCGTGTGTGGGTGGGTAGGCCCCAGAAGCCGGGGAATAGACGTCATGCTGTCCAAAATGAACAAGATGAGTCTCCAGGTTTGAAGAACAAAGCAAGTAGAAGAGCGACAGGAAAATATCAAGGGAAAATGCTCATAGAGATAAGCACACCCAGAACCAACCATGAAAAGCAAGTCTCACAATCGGTTTCCGACAGGTCCAAACGTAAACGAGGGAGACTATCACGGAAATATTGGACGCACAAGTGATGATAGGCTGTGACTGGCTTGAACATTGTAATACACACTCGGAGGTTCATGGACGTGCTCCACGGTGATGCCTACGTCCGCCTCCGATACTGTTGAAGATGGGTAATACTGTTCCGTGGTCCGAGGATAGGGATCATTTTGAGCCGAAGAACAAGAGGAATCGATCCTCGGTTGAATGTGATATTCTACAAGTGTGCTGTGCGCATCGGAGGGGTTTGGTTGGTCTTCTGATGCAGGTAACGTGGTGGCATGTTCTCGGGACTGACTCTGCGTGGGGTGAGATTGCGAATGTGATTGTTGTTGTAGAGAATGGGAATAAGATGGAGCCAACGAAAGTAGCTCTTGCAATCGTTGACTCGCAAGCTCTTGGGTGGGTGGACGGTGTTCCTGAGTCTGAAGACGATCAGAAGGATGGGTTAGAAGAGGTGGACGGATGTTGTACGGAAATGTGGCTTACGTGACTTTCTACTTGTTGCTCTGTCTGTCCCTGTCCTTGTGCAGGGGGCGGAGGATGAGTTGAGACGTGACCCCGTGCTTCCGTAGGGTCATCGTGGCGTGGGCCCCTTTGTCTGCGCGGAACGGGTGCAATCTGACGAGGATGCATATCTTGGTGCTGCAACTGGGAGGGCAGCTGAGCGTGCGGGTGGCTATCCCGCTGAGGACACTCACCCTATGAAAGCCAAAGGGAGTTGAACCTTGGAGAAACTGAAGGTCATCATCGGTGGGTGAAGCGGAAGCCAAATTGGCAGGTGGAGCGACATGGAAGGCAGAATCGCGAGAGGCGAGTGAATTGTCTACGGCAGAAAAGGAGGGGTCGAAGGGGGCATCCCATCTGGTGATGTGGTGATAGTCGGGGATGGTGCTTGCTTGTGCTGGGTCGTAGAAGGATAATGCGGAAACGATCATTGATGATGAAGTAGCGGGGGAAGTGTCGGATAGAGGACGATTGGTGTTGGGAGGAGCGGAAGCAGAAGTGGAAGGGGGGTAGAACGAGGTCGCTGGAGCTTGGTGAGAAGAAAGGTGGGGATGACGATGGGTAGAGCTAGAATGTGAGGCGGAGGGGAGGGCAGCAGAACTCTCGTGTAAGTTGGAGAGGCTGGTCCTGGGTGCTGCAAGAGAAAGGGTGAGCGAGAGATAGAAGAGAGGATGGGATCGCGCGAGATCTGTCTAATTTGACAGGGAATGGGACAAAGGACGGGAGAAGAGTGATCGAGGGAGGAACATACGGAGGTCTTACCTCCGGTGGTGTTCAAATTGGAAGGAAATGAGAGATCTTCGTCGGGCGTCCGGCGGTTTTGCATAGCGGAATGATGCGAGATGTAACTCTAGTGTGTATATATGCTGAGTGAGATGGTGGTATCTGAGTGAGTGGTCGAGCGCGATGAGAGACTGGAAGTAGTCGAGCGGGGGGGAACGAGACCCGCCAAACAAGGAAATGAAAAGGAGAGATTCTCGATGAGACTCGTCGCTGAGCTGCGAATCGGGAATATGGAAAGGTTAGAAGCCAGGGGGTGGACTAGCAAAGGGACATGAGTAGACTGTATAGTACGACAGAGACGCACCGCCGAGTGTAGTGAATAGATCTTCCCAATGTCACGCTTTATGAATCAAAAAAAAAAAAGAAAACAATGCACCTTGGACGTTCGTCACATTCCCTCTTGCACGCCCTAATTCCTATTCTTGACACCGCCACACGTGTTTATCCAATACCGGTTTAGCATCATAACCGGCATCGGATTCACCTCCGTCCTCGCGAGGCGGTCCCCGCTCATCATGGGGTCGGAAGTTCCACCGAGCACTGCATACTCCTCTAGCCTCGCACCGTCCACTACCTAACCTAAACACCGTCCGTCATTATGACTCTACAGGCCACTCCTCCCCTCAGACGCAAAGCTCCTATCTCGGCCGCAAAATCGTACCCACACTCGTCCGCCAACCTCGTCCGCAGCATGCCATATTTGCTTGCCAAGCTATCTAATTTACCTCTCCGTCTGCTTAATGAGTGAGCTTTCGTCCATCGTGACCCGCAGTGACTCTGTTCCTTTTTTTAGACTGGCATTCACCAAGAACAACCTCCCTTTCGGGCACCCAAACTCCCATGACCTTATTCACTCCTCGCCTCCCTCGGCGGTCAACGTGTCCTCTTATTACTTGACCAACCACCACGCTGGAGATCCTCATGAAACATACAAGGCAGAAGTTCATTAGTGTTACTACTATTTTGAATAGGCAGGATCTATTTCACTGATAGTGCTTCATCACTCACTTGCTTTCCCATGCAAACACATGCACGATTGATTGATCCACGATCCAATGCAGACAACTGTGAATCCCATCTTCAATGACTTCAGTGAAACGCTTAGCCGACAGGACCATTTGACTGCCGAGTATCCCGGTTACCACTCGGGTACCAGCGACACCCAATCAGAGGCCCCAACGAATGACGGTACTACTCAAAGAGGAAGTTATGTGATGGATCCTGTGCTAACCGAGTGTTTAGGACTGGTCCTATACACTTTTCAAATCACAGAAGGACGGTAATGTGGATGTCCGTGGTTTTTTGGTTGACATGATATAAAATATCTTTTCAATGACCATTCGATGTTCTGACAATTGTATGAAGGCAATCTAAAAATATTTGATGTGTACTTGATGGTAGTAAAGGTCTCGATGAGTGAGGGTGGTTGTTCCCCATCGACCGAATGGCAGCTGCCTTTGATGCTTGAGTTAGCCTCCCTGTGGGTCAAATGGGTTTGGTGTCCTTCCCTCGAGGTAATTGCCCACATTGAGTGTTAAAATCTGGACATCCGAAGGTCCAGAGTTTAGGCAGAGCAGGTCTGGTGCTAGTAGAACTGGAGTAGACCAGAGTTCAGCTGCTGCCTAAGACAGGTGAAAACAACTAGTACTAATTACCTAGTACATCAGCAAAACCCTTATTTTGGCACAGTGCTACAGTAAGTACAGTCCACTACAGTGGCTACAGGAACAAATAATGTTTGTCCTACAGCAACAAAATTCACTTTTAAACACTTTTTTATGTCACTGTAAAATAGGGAACCTTACTGTGCACTGTGCGACTGTGCAGCACTGTACAACACTACACAGTTCTTAAGTGTTTTGCTGATGTAGAACCAGAGTAGACTGGAGCTACTGTACATGAGTTTTGGAGTAAGTACAAGTAGGGGAATAACAACTCACCTCAGCTGCTGCCTAAGATGGGTGAGAACAACTGAGGTGTTTGGATATGAAGTAAAGGGTTTATATACATAGTATATGGTGAAGGCACACTCATACCTTAATAGATATCAGGGAAAGAAAACCAAGAGAAAGTAAAGCAAGCATGTGGTAATGTTGTACCAAAAGAAAGGTGATGCTTCGGAGTTGGTAGTCCATAATTCCAGAGCAACAACAGATGTCCACTACTACTCCAGAGTTCCTGCACTCTGGAGCTCTGGAGTTCTGGATGGAGTTGGTGGTATTTTGTCATCAAGTCTGTTGAGCACATGCATCATGAGCAATATATCTGCTATACATATATACATATATAGGGATATCTTGTCTGTATCAAAGGGCTATGGATTATGTTCTGTCCAACACAACTCATTTTGGTGGTAACTTTTGCAAGATATTAGACTGTCCACATGGTCCACAGTAGAGCATTGTTGATCATGTATGCATATAGGAATATCTCATCTGTATCAAAGGGTACCATATCCCTCTCAAGCATAAATATCATTGTCAAGGTCCTCCCTATTAAGACTGGATCAACTCTGGTACGAACTCTGGAACTCTGGAGTTATATATGAGGGAGAGGGACTTTGGCTTCACTGTATGTGGTGCGCCCTTGTCAGAGTTTGGTTGTTCCAGATTTATGGAGACTGTTGGAGATGGTCAGAAGGAGACTGAGGGTTAGTGATAACCTAAAGCCAGATCAGAGGTTGGGTCAGAGGAGAGTCATCAAGACTCAGAGTGAAGGTTAGAGGAGTGGAGGTGAATCTAATGTGATATTTGAACTGAAATACAAGACCTATTGGTATGAGTTTATATATGAAGTCAGAACAGGAGGCAGAGTAGCTAAGTCCAGGGATAAGAGTATTTTTGAGGGTAAGTAATGAGATGGAGACATACAACCAAAGGGTCAATATTACAACTTCTTTTTTCTTTGCAACACTTGCTATGACTACTTAGCCTCTTTGTACTACCAACATTAGGACCTCGCATTGCTTGCGTCCTAACCCATCCCTTGGACTTCCTTCCTATTCTCCACCTCTGGCTTCTTCTCGCTCTGTACCAGAGGTGCCTTCCTATTCTCTCACATCTTTGTTGATTGTCCCATGATATGTGGACCACATGTTTCATATGCTTCATACACATGTTCCTTATCTCTTTCTTTCCTTGTTGTTCTGATAGAAGGGTATATGCTTCTCCTGATTCCTGTTACGATTCTCTATGCAGCTCCTTTCTTTTCTTCACTTGCTACGCTTACTTAGTCTTCTTGTACTACCAGCGCCTGGTGTATGTATCCTTCGTGCACTCGCTTGTCCCATGGACTTCTTTCCTTTTCTCTGCCTCCGGCTTCCCCCTATTCCATACTGGAGGTACCTTCCACTTGTCTCTCGTCTTTGTTGATTCTTCCCATGATAGTCGGACACGTGTTTTGCATGCTCCATGCACGTGTCCTTGATTCTCTTCTTTCCTTGATCCAATTCTTCACGACACACAGGATACGCACTTCTCCCAATTCCATACATGTTATCCCACAGTTTATTCCGATCCCGCAATATCCCGCACTTGGCCCGTGCACATATCCAGGGGTATATAAACCCTCTCTTTTACGATATGATTCCTTAGCTTAGACCTCCTTCGATTTACCCTTGTATCTTGATCTGCGCTAAGGCAATCCACGCCTTTATCCTTTACTTGTCATCCTAAGTCTCCGGTCTACTATTAAGTGACCGCTCCTTGTACTTTCTTCATAAAGGAACCTTGTTGGCCTACGGGTATATCCCTAGTCGAACCTCTGCGTCGTTGCCTCACCAGCGACTTCTTGTCCCCGTACTAAGGAAACCCCTTGAGTACTCCCTTGTGCGCTCCTAGGAATCCCCTGAGTGCTAACTGCGTCGTCGCCCCTAAGCAACATCCTTGTCCAGCAAAGGCCCCATTACGATAGCCTCCCGGCCGTCGTAACAATTCCATATGCATCTTCCCATGGTTTAACCCGTTCTGTGTCATCTCACACCTGGCCCGTGCATGTTCCACAAACATATATAAACCCTTGTTTCTACCTTACAATTCCCTAGCTGTTATAATATGAACATTTTCAAACATTTTCGGACTTGTTCTCTTTTCTTTTCCAGTCATGTGATCTGTGCACATGACTGTGGGAACCAGCACATGACTAGGCCTAGAACCAATGATGTCATGCCTTATGGTATCCATGACCTTTTAATTTCCACTCTTCTCACACAGCCCCTTTTAATCTCCATCTTTCTTTCCTGTGCCTTGCTTCTTCAATCAGTCTATTTATGGTAATTCCTCCCATGCATAGCATGGTCTGTGTGCACGCCTGTACAGTATATAAGCTAGTACTTTGTGACTGGATCCCCAGTCTAATCCATTTGTTTCACTGCTCTACTGGTCATTGTCTTGGGGACTTGTTTCTTATTATAGGCCTGCATTGAACAGATGTGACTATCATTCCTCCTCCTCATCTTGTCAAAAGTTGGAGTTCCGGAGTGGAGCACGCTAGTAGGACCGGAGCAGACCGGAGCTCAGCTGTTGCCTAAGATGGGCGAAAACAACTAATGAATTACCTAGTAGGACCAGAGCGGACCGGAGCTACGGTACATAAGTCTTGAAGTAAATGTAAGTAAGTAAATAGTAACTCACCTCAGCTGTTGCCTAAGATGGGCGAAAA
>QFEM01000042.1:0-11574 GCA_003316205.1 Boletus bicolor
CTAGCATAGAACCAACGTACGGACCGTTAGGCACTCAACGGACAACGGGGGCTAGTGCTCTATGCCCAGTAGCAACTTTATCCTTATTTAGACGGCAGACGACCGTATAGACGAGCGTGGGGCGAGTGCTCTACTCGTAGGTGTCAAGTGCCTATAACTTTTTTCTCTTAAGCCTGAGGTCGCGGCTCTCGTTGTGCTCAGGCGAAGAGCCCGAAACACGGAAGGTGGGAGGAAGCAGGAATGAGATGGAGATGAAACCAATGATCTAGTGACTCAACCTGCGGGTGCACACAGCAGATCCCAATGGTATCCTAGAGCCTGTCGACCAGACGCTCTCGCGGCAACAACCCGAAGGCTCGATTTATGCGCGCTGCGAGTAGGAACGTCTAACGGAGGGAGAAGAGGAAGGGCGGAGTAAACAATGACGCAGCAAAGTGCGCGTCAGAAGGCGAAGACTATAGTGGTAGCGACGAAGGGGTGTCGGGGACCGAAGAGGTCGGCGACGAAGAGATAGTTTCGGAATTATGAAAAGACCACAAAAACTGAAGAGTCGCAAAGTGTGATATTTGACAGAAAGAAATGGAATTCCAAAACTAAAGTATATACATGAAGAGGATCAACTACTTATACTACCGGCTTGCTTTAGGGCAAGCCTGGGAAAAGGAACATTCCAGAAGATTAAGTAATATGATATCATAGTGATGTCATGATGACGTCGTAGTGACATCACTGATCGAATGTTCTGGAAGGATCTTGATAAGATTAGATCAAGAGATAAGATTAGATTAGATCAAGAGATAAGATAAGATTAGATCAAGAGATAAGATAAGATAATGGAAAAGTGGAGAGAATGAAAGATTTAATCAAGGAATTAACGCAGGTTGTTTCACCCTTTGGATGTCCGGCCTATGCCTACATACCAAAGGAGCAGTGGGGGGGAAAATTCCGACCACACGGAAGGAAGTGCATCATGATAGGGTACACTTATGGGCAACAAGCATACAAACTCCTCGATATTGGACATTGGACTATCATCTCCAGCCACCATGTCATCTTCGATGAGTCCGGAAAAATCTCCGGTGCAGAATCCACTCCATGGAATGCCCCCACTGTTGAGGGTGTTGAATGTTGTAATACTCTATATGTATAATAGTTCACACACTCATTGTATTTAGATACAAACTCAGCTGTGCTGAGTTACAATCAATCTTGATCTCGAACCAGCACCCATTCCATTTAACCAGGAATACAAGGTATGTAAGCTGTACATGGCTCTGCCAATACATGCCCGCTTTAATAGGTTATGAGCCCCGCCTGTGCTATATGCACGGCGACCATGCCTACTGAGTCAACGTGTTTTTACACTTGACTCAATGCTTAAAACACTTTGTGTGTTCTTACACCGAGTGGGTTCGAACGTAGACACGTCTATGCATTTTTACACTGGACCGCCTCTGATGCGCTTTGTGCGCTCTCAGGTGTAAAAATGTCACCTGGATATTCCAGGAGGAGACTATGTCACTTCGGTGACAGGGCTCTGAAAGCGTTCAGGAATGAGCAATTTATTTCGCCCCCATTTTCGTCATGATTATGGTACAGTACTGATGTCTTTGTATCCCAGAATCTCTACCCCCAATATGTCCAACACATTCAAAGATCTCCCTTGCCTTAACGGCACCAACTACCAACGCTGGCGTGTCGACATGGACGCCTTTCTTCGTTCTCAAGGCGTTTGGACGGTCTTTCGAACTGAATGCCCTGACCATGTTTGGGATAAGGAAGGAGTTAATATCGTCACAGACAACTCCACCGCCATCGAGGCTTGGAACGAAAAGGACAACAAGGCCACCGGCTTCATATGCCTCAAAATGGAGCACCATATCGCGTCTAGGTACCCGAATAACTTAAACTCCAAGCAGATATATGATCGGCTTGAAGCTGACTTTGCCACACCGTCCACCGCATCTGCCTTCGCTGAATTCTGCATACTTCTCAACCTAACCATCCTGGAAAACTTCCATCCTGCCCCTGCTTTCTCCAAGATCTGCATCCAGTTTGCGCGACTTGATGAGTTAAAGTATCCTGTCGATCAGAAGATGCAGATGATGTTAATCCTCTCGAAGATCCCGCGTTACGCGGACATTCTCTCTACTATGATGAATCAAGTGTCGTTAGGAGAGACTTCGACAGGGAAAGGTAAAGGACCCGTGACTGAAGTCACTTCGGTGATGCAACTGGAAAAGCTCGTTGTTGCAGCTTGGCAACAATATTCGTCTCGTCGTGGACAACCTGCAGCTGGCGCACAAGTGCACAAGGTTTCCGCTGTAAAGCAGAAAGGGGGAGATCCCCAATTTTCACAGCAGCAGCAGGGCGGCTCGCAGCAACAGCAGTCGCAAGGCCAAGGCAATGCCCAGCAGGGCAAGAACAAGAAGAAGCGCAGAAAGCGCTCTCAGGCCGGCCAGGATAAGCAGAAACAACGCAAGGAAGCCCACCTTGCAGACGAATCTGCCAACGCCTCCTTCGTCTTTTCCGCCACCAACATCCTCTCCCCTGCCGGCAAACCTACCTACTCCACAACAGTTGATCCCTGTCAACTCGCCCATACTCCTGGTGCGACGTCTTACGGTCCTCCTGCATTCCCGCACATGCAGAACGCGATCTCTCTGGCGCATCGCTTAGGCATGACACCCACATGCAAAACAGTTCGCATTTTGGACCCAGTGGCAAACCGTCACCTCCTTGCCCCCATACCCCGGCAGCCTACATCAGCACCTGCCATCGCTACTCCCGCAATCAACGATTCTATCGTCGGCACTTCCATCACCCCTCCTAGGGAACGTAGCATATCCCCATTCTTCCATGACGACCTGGCTAGTCGCATGGGAGTATCCAACTACAGCGAATCGGGCTTCAAACAGCTCGATCAACACATCACCCATCCGTCCCTCGTCGGACCAAGCAAGATTCCTCTAGAGGAACGCCTCAAGGATCTTTCCAACAGTGCCCAAAAGGCCTGGATGGATATAGATGACGAAGACACAGTTTCTCTCGGAGACGAGTACTATGATGAGTACCTGGGAGATGCGGGGATTTTGGTTTCTCTTTTGAACCATGGTCAGTCAATTCTCACTTAACCAACTCAGACACTGATGTGCGATTCTCCTCGCCACAGAAAAACATGTCATATACTTGTTCGTCTGTAGTAGGTAGTGAACGAAATATACTGCCTTGTTATCCTTCTGCACGGTGTGATGATTGTAATAAGTCCTCAACCAAAGGCAAAGAGCGCGAACATGACCATCATGGTCTGCCTCCAGACACCTGGCTACTCGATTCAGGAGCTTCGGCTCATTTTACTTTTAATCTACAGGACTTTATTGAATATGCCAAGTACAAACAGCCACATTTCTCGCAAACTGCGAATGGCAAGGCACCAATATTGGGTGAAGGCACAGTCATTGTCGAGTTTGAAGGTCACCCTGTGTGTTTATTGCCGGTGGTGTACATGCCCCAGTGCAACCTCAAGCTCATATCCATGGGCACTCTGCTCAAAGATCGCTGCATCACCATTGCGGCCTACCCTGGTCGCATCGATTTTATCGACAAATGTGCCAAAAGGACTATATTGTCCTTCCACTCTCATGGTGCCGATACCATGTTCTGGATCTGTGCGCCCTCTATCAATCCATATGCCAAAATTGTCATGGCCTCTATGGATTATGATCTTCTACATCACCGCATGGGACATCCTTCTAAGGATGTACTCAAAGCCGCGCGAAAGCATTTAAAGGACTTCCCAGATATTGAAGTACCGAAAAATGATAAGATTTGTCCTGGATGCCAACTAGGCAAACAACCCAATAGGACGTTTCCTCATACTGAGCGAAGGGCAACCACACCATTTGAGTTGATTTACTCTGACCTTAAATCTTTTGAGGTTGAATCCTATCATAAATATAAATATGCCATTGTCTTCTATGACGATTATACATCAATGGCATGGGTTACATGTTTGCGCACCAAGGATCAGGCTTTAAAAGCCGTTAAACAATTCTTTTCATATATCCGCACACAATATAATGCCAACATCAAAGGCTTTAAATCCGATGCCGGAGGCGAGTTTACCTCCAAGGCATTCGTTGATTATTTGCATGATAATGGTATTCACATCCATCAGTCCGCCCCATACGCGCATCAACAAAACGGTCGCACGGAGCGATTAATTCGCACTTTAATGGATAAGGCACAATCAATGCGTCTTCACGCTTGTTTGCCCGAATCCTACTGGGAGTTCGCGATTCTACACGCAGCTCACATATATAATATTACGCCTATGAATAGACTTCAATGGCATACTCCCCATGAACTACTCAAGGGGGAGAAACCTTCGGTCTCACACCTTAGGGTATTCGGATGTGGTGCCTATGTGCATCTTCCTGATGAGACACGAAAGGGCAAACTGCAGCACAAATCGCAGCTAATGGTACACATTGGCGTAGCAGCAGGGAGTTCGCAGAACTACTTGTTCATGTGACCAAATAACTCTCTACATACATCCGTCTATGCTGTTTTTGATGAGAATTTGTTTCCCAGATGCTCAGGGGCTCGGCCCCATAAGCTGATCAGTCACACCCCTAAAAAACCACACTCTACAGAGGAACACCCTTCAGACCCTTCGGAGTCAGAGGATGATGACCCAGTGCCAGTCCCACCACTTTCACAACCTAAGCGATCACAAACGCCGGTTCACGACCTTGCTCCACCACCACCTCCCATTACGCCTCCATGTGCTCCTAGACCACCTCCTGCTGGACCTCCAGCACTACCTCCTCGTTGTGAGCGAATTCATCGCCCCCCTACTTGACCTGGAAATGTTTATGGTGAACGCCGTCACCCTACGGAGCAAGTCAAGGATATCGAGAAGGCTTCCACATGGAAGAAATTAGTTGGTGAGGAGAAAGAAAAGAAAAAAGCGCCAGACACTCCTATAGTCCCTGGCGGCCTACCTCCATCGCCCACGCCTTCAGAAGACAATGTTGAGCGGATCACCAGTGAAGGGGGAGAAGCTCTCATCAATTTTCTCTGTTCTCACACAATCCCTTTCGTGCAGTCAACTAATACTCCCAACTATTGGGAATGGTCCCTTCAGGACATAAATAAATTACCTGCGGCAGAACAATCTGCATGGCAGAAGGCCTGTGACACTGAGCTTGAAATGCTTAAGCAACGAAAGGTATGGGAAATAGTTGATCGCCCTAGTAATCGAAAGGTTATCAAAAACAGATGGGTCTTTGATGTCAAGTCTGACGGCCGGAAATGCGCACAATTAGTAGCAAAAGGTTTCTCTCAGGTCGAAGGATTAGACTATGACCAAATATTCTCGCCAGTTGTGCGATTTGAAACGGTGCGATGTATGTTTGCCCTAGCCGCATTAAATGGTTGGCACCTATCAGAACTAGACGTCCGATCTGCCTACTTATATGGCATTCTGGAAGAAGAACTCTACATGGAGTTTCCAGAAGGGTATGCCACCTCTAATCTAAAAGGCAAAGTACTCAAACTCCTACACGCCATATACGGTCTTAAACAAGCCAGTATTACATGGTGGCGCGCGCTTGACGCTTCCATGAAGGAATTAGGATTTGAACGGCTCAGAACCGATGCCGGTCTGTTTGTGTACAAGCGAGGAAATGATATAGTACTCGCTATAATCTATGTCGACGACACAATTTTCTGCGGTCCCTCAAAGAGCTTGGTCGAAAGACTTAAAGCCGCTTTCATGAAAAAGTGGGAATGTCACGATCTCGGGGAACTAGCTGAATTCCTCCGAATGAACATCCGTCGAGAAGGTCACCACATTATAATAGACCAGCGGAATTACCTCGACAAAGTGTTGGAACGCTGCAGAATGATCAACGCAAAGCCAGTACGCACACCTTTACCACAGGGATATTACCCAGCAAAGAACGATGGTCCTGTGAATCCAGAGCTTCACACTTGGTTTCAAACAGTTATCAGATCATTGTTATACCTAATGATTGGCACGCAGCCTGACATCTCATACACCGTGACACAACTTGCCCATCAATCAGCCAACCCATCTCAGGAGCATCTCGAGAAAGCTCTGTATATTTGCCGCTACTTAGTTGGCACTAGTGATTACTCACTAGTATATGATGGTGATTCTGGCAAAGGCATTATTGCCTGTACTGACTCTGACTGGGGTTAAGATAAAATTACCAGTCACTCGCAAACAGGTTATTACCTGAAATTAGCGAATGGTGTGTTTTTGTGGAACTCACACTTACAAAAAACCACTGCTCTGTCTTCTACTGAAGCAGAATACATGGCTTTGAGCGATTGTTCTCGCCAAGTCGTATGGATTAAACAGATGTTCGAGGAAATCGGGTATAATCTCAAACCCATTCCCATCTGTGGTGATAACCAAGGATCGCTATTTATAGCTGAAAATCCTGTCACCGAAAAACGATCTAAACACATTATGATTAAATATCATTTTGTATGAGATGCTGTGATGACCTTTAAACAGGTCAATCTATTTTATATCCCCGGGGACGACAACCCTGTGGATATGTCCACCAAGAACCTCGGATATGTCAAATTCGAGAAATTTAAATCGCAGCTTGGTTTGAAATTTCGTAATCTTGCCTTTTCTATTGATTGAGCGATTGAATATTTACCATATGTCTAGATTTACTACGGTATATCAGACAAGGGGGAGTGTTGAACGTAGTAATACTTATATGTATAATAGTTCACATGCTCATTGTATTTAGATACAAACTCAGCTGTGCTGAGTGACAATCGATTTCAATCTCAAACCAGCACCCATTCCATTTAACCAGGAACACTAGGTATGTAAAGCTGTACATGGCTCTGCCACTATGTCAAAAGTCGGAGTTCCGGAGCAGAGCACGCTAGTAGGACTGGAGTGGACCAGAGCTACGGTACATGAGTCTTGAAGTAAATGTAAGTAAGTAAATGGTAACTCACCTCAGCTGTTGCCTAAGACGGGCGAAAACAACTGAGGTGTTTGGGCATGAAGTAAAGGGTTTATATGGTGTGTGGTGGAGGCACACTCATACCTCAATAAGTGTCAAGGAAAGAGAACCAAGAGAAATCAGTAAGTGATGTGGTAATGTCGTACAGGGAAGAAATGTGATGCTCTGGAGTTGGTAGTCCATAACTCCAGAGCGATAATGGATATCCACTACTACTCTGGAGCTCCTGCACTCCGGAGTTCCGAATCTCCTGTCGGAGTTAGTGGTATTTTGTCACTCTCACTCGAGTGTAGCTGTAATTCCATGCCTCGAACGAATTTCCAGTGTTGCTCCCTCACGAGTGGTTTCGTAAGTATATCTGCCACCATGTCCTTGGTGGAGACATATCGGACTGTGGCTTCTCCCTTTCCGACTAAGTCATCCCAGATGAAGTGATACTTCCGTTGAATGTGTTTTGTTCGAGCTCGGAATTGTGGATCGCGACATAAGATAATGGCAGCTTGATTGTCACAGAATAGTTCAGTAGGCATTTTTTGTGGATGTCCAATTTCATCAAAAAAGGTCCGGAGCCAGGCTAAGTGCTGTCCGGCATTGCTAAGTCTGATGTACTCCGATTCTGTGGTAGAAAGGGCAACCATGCTTTCTTGTTTGCTGGATCAGGAGATGGCTCCATGATTACTAATGAATACGAAACCGGAAGTGGAACGAGAGTTGTCTGGATCCTGTGACCAACCGGCATCGGAGTATCCATGGAAGTCCATGTCTGTGGAGAGCTCAGTTCCATCAAAACAGAGTTCCATGTCCTTTGTGGCTTGGACGTATCGGAGTGCGCGCTTCGCTGCTTCCCAGTGCACAAATTTGGGTTTGGCACTGAATCTGCTGAGTGCACCTACTGTATATGTGAGATCCGGACATGTTCCAAGCATGAGATACATCAAGGACCCTATGACTGTGAGGTATGAAACCTGTTTTCCTTCAATGATCATCTCCAGAACAGTCTGGTCATCCGTGGGATCTGTCGCTGAGAGTTCGGAGCTGTGTGCCATCGGAGTCCATGTTGGCTTGCAGGCGGACATGCCAGTTCTCTTAAGGATCGTGCAGCAGTATTGTAATTGGGACAAGGAAATGGTTCAGAGTTTGTGGTTTCACTTGATTTCAATACCAAGGATGTATTTTGCTTGTCCAAGGTCATGCATTTTGAAAGCAGCAGAGAGTTTCGCTTTAATGGAGTCCATGAATTTTCGGGTGGTGGCCGCTAAGAGTAGGTCATCAACATAGACAACAAGGAAACAAATTTGACCATCTTTTCGGAACACATATAGGCATGTTTCGGCGTCCAAGCGGGTGAATCCGAGTTCTCCGAGTTTCCGGTCTAAGATTTTGTTCCAAGTCCGACCTGCTTGTTTAAGTCCGTATAAGGAGCGGCGGAGTTTCCAACAATACCCGGGTTGGATGGGTACACCTTCTGGAGGTAACATGTATAGGTCTTCCTCCAGTTCTCCATTGAGGTAAGCTGTGGACACGTCCATCTGGTCTAACTCTAGATTGTACTTGGCAGCTAGGGTGATCAATGTCCAGATGGAGTCAAGGTTAGCTACCAGAGCAAAAACCTCCTGGTAGTCAACCCCTTCTTTTTGTGTGAAGCCGCATGCGACTATGCGGACCTTGTATCTTTCCACATTCCCTTTTTCATCCCGTTTGATTTGGAAAACTGGTTTTGAGGTAATCAGAGTTATTTCCTCTGGGATGAGTACGGTCTCATAAACATGGTTTGAGTTAAGGCTTTGGAGTTCTTCTTCTACAGCGGACTTCCACAGTTCCTTGTCTGCTCCAGAATAGGCATCTTTGAGGTTTCTCAGAAGTGATTCTTCAGAGGGTGACTTTGCAGATCCAGCAAAGAGAAAATCCTCGATTGATACTGTAAATGCTCCTGGAAGTTCTGGATCACTTTCCGGAGTTTTCTCCGAAGCGTGTGCATGTATGTCCTCTCTCCGGTGTTCTCGTCTTGCAGCTTTTTCTTCTAGGGTACGTGTTTAGCCCTTGACTAACCACTAGGCAATGCACCTAATGATCAACTACAGAACAACACAAACAGAGCAAGAAGGGTACAAGGCAGAACAGAGCCAAGTACTATAGCAAGCGAGATGTGGGTTTAACCACGAGTTCAAGAGTTAAAGCCTAGAGAATTCCAAAACTGGGCTACATGAAGTACACTACTAGCTATATATACTGGAGTGCTACCGCTCTAGGGCAGGTGTAGAATATGCTAGAAGATTACCTAATGTGATGTCATCGTGACGTCACAGCTCTGGAATGTGGGGCGAAGGGGAAATCTAAATAAAGGTGAAACAAGATGGGAAAGATGCAATCGGGGTAGATCACCAATGCATGTGAAATGGTACTTAAATAGGAGTGCAAGATGGAAAGAGATCTGGGTAAAGGGGGAAACGAATCGAGATGTGAATCTGCAATTTAGGAGTGACCATAATGAGAGGTCAGTGATATCAGTCCAAAGGGGGAACAATGAAGGAAACGAAAGGGGAAATGGGTATAGGGTCTAAAGGAGTGTGGTGTCGGGGCTAGCCGAGATAGGATAAGATAACGGAAAACGAAGGAGAAACGAGTGTGAGGAGGAGATGGAGAGGGGAAATAGGACCATAAATAGACTGTGGCGATGAAGAGTTAGCTAAGGGTGCCATGACTTAGCTAAGGTAGTGGTCAGATAATGGATAGGACCTGTAAATAGGGGTGAAATCTTACAGTATGCTCATACTCCCTGTTTTTATTTGCTGCTTGCCGTTGTCTATGGCTTCATCTTATGGCTGGTGGTGCAGGAGCAGGAGCAGGAGCAGGAGCAGGAGGTGGAGCAGGAGCAGGAGCAGGAGGTGGAGCAGGAGGCAGAGTGTTATAACTCCTCGCTTTTGCCCCTTTCTTTTCGCATCACGTGACTTTTCCCGCGATCACGTGATCACTTACACTCTTTTATCAGGTGACCCTAGACTTCCAATCACGTGACTTCTGCTCTTCTCCCTCACATGATCTCACCTGATACTTCCTTTCTCACCCCTCTCCTTATCTCGTAAACCCTGACGTCATCAGTCCAGACTTCGGTCCGGACTCCCTATCTTTTATCGCTTATCTCTGACGTCATACCTCACGCATCACACGCGGTACGCTTCTCCGCTTCCATTCCTTTAATCTCCGTTCCACCTTATCCTTTTATATCTGTTTACTCCCATGACGTATCCCTTATCTCCTCGGTTATCCCACACTACGTCATACCCTACACCCTTTACCCCTTTTGTACTTGTATTCCCATGTACTATAGTGATCCTATATATACAGGCCCATTGGCACTAGGATCGCGAGTTCGATTCTAGTCGTCTTTGGGACCTAGTTTGGGTTAACTTCCTCCCTGGTGCACTTCTGGTGTCAACTCACCTCTTTACCATTGTTTCATCTTCGTCGGACATCGGTCCCTCCGTCGGGTAGTCAAATCCCGGTACGAACTTAAGCAAGAGGTTCCCTCGGGCCGCCGCTGTATTTCGCCGCCGCCTCTATACATCGCGAGTTCTCTCATCCTTTTCTCTTCACGCGTTACTCTCTACCAATCCCCTTCAGTCTTTCCTCGGTCTTGGCTTAGTTCGTAACACAGAGCAGAAGCAGGAGCCTCATGTAATTGGAGTTGGTTCAGACGTTCAGCAAGTTCTTCAATGCCTGGGCTAGCAGGGCGGTTTGGGATGTTTTCTGCAGGCATGGGAATATCTCCCACTGGTCTAGGATTGGGTGGATGTGGACAGTCATTATCATCGTGGTCATGTTCCGGAAGGCGGAGGTGCTCCAGAATTAGGCCCTCCCACTGTCCCTCTGTTGAAGTGGGCATGTATTGGCAGAGCCATGTACAGCTTACATACCTTGTGTTCCTGGTTAAATGGAATGGGCGCTGGTTTGAGATCAAGATTGATTGTAACTCAGCACAGCTGAGTTTGTATCTAAATACAATGAGCGTGTGAACTATTATACATATAGAGTATTACAACGTTCAACACCCTCAACAGTGGGGGCATTCCATGGAGTGGATTCTGCACCGGAGATTTTTCTGGACTCATCAAAGATGACATGGCGGCTGGAGATGATGGTCCGATGTCCGATATCGAGGAGTTTGTATGCTTGTTGCCCATAAGTGTACCCTATCATGATGCACTTCCTTCCGTGTGGTTGGAATTTTCTCCCCCACTGCTCCTTTGGTATGTAGGCATAGGCTGGACATCCGAAGGGGCGGAACAGAGTCGGGTCAACCTGATGATTGAAGACGACTTGATAGGGGACTTTTCCATGCAGTCCAGAGGTCGGACTCCGTGCAGTGACATAAGCAGCAGTGGACATGGCATTGGCCCAGAAAGACTTGGGGAGATTGGATTCCTCTAGCATGGTGTTTGCCAATGTGGCCAATGTTTGGTTCATTCACTCTGCTAAGCCATTTTTCTCTGGAGTGTATGGAGCAGAGGTTTCAAGGAGCGTGCCATCGGTCCGGAGTTGAGTTCGGAAGGCT
>QFEM01000044.1:0-12514 GCA_003316205.1 Boletus bicolor
TCTGGCAGGCTGCACCTCCACGATGACCCGACCCCAAAATCAGGAAGTCGATCTACGCCAAGCTGGTGGCTTATGACGGCAACAAGGAGAAGTTCGTCTCCTGGTGGAGGACGATGTTGGTCTACCTTCATGGCTTCGAGGTGGAGCCATTGGACCGGCAGAAAATTCTAATTACACTGTCATACATGACGGGCGACAACACGGCAGGACAATACGTGGACCTTATGGTCACAAGGAGGAACGACGAGACCATGGGGTTTGATTACTTCGTGGACGACCTGAAGCACACCTTCCAACCAGCGGGCTTGCGACAACGAGCGCAGACCAAGTTGTTTGTGCTAAAACAAGGGACGGACACTGTGGAGGACTACTTCACAAAGATGCACCAACTTGCGATGGAGGCGGAGTACGATGAGAAACATAATGCCCAAACCCTCGTTGACCTCATCCACTGCAACGCTCGCCAAACACTGGTAAACCATGCAGAAGACAACGACCACACCCTGGTCGAAAGCGTCCACGTTTGGCAGTGGGAGCAAGCCCTCCAAAAGACCGAGGAAATCCTCCGCGAAAGGGCAGAGTGAGCACAGGCTGTTCGCCCGGCGGCCCCTAGCCAATTGTGTTGGACTCCGAGGAACCCTCAGACCCACCCCCAGTATGCTCCACCCGCTGGCCCCCCACCTCAACCTGCCGCCGCGAATATCCCTCACCCCAATGCCCCCAGTGTCTTCCCTGGCTGAGGAGCTCCTATGGAGCTTGATAAAGCACATGCCGCAGGAATTTGCTGAAGGTGCAGGAAGCCGTGGCCTTGTGCAGAGCACCCTCCTTGTCCCCGCGGTCCTAGAGTGGCGCACGCCATCCAATGGGGTGGTCAGACTATCTCTCCTGAACAATTCTCCCAATTATGTATTTTGATGAGTCAAGCAGAGTCTCTGGAGCAGGTTCAGGAGGAACCAAAAGAGACAAAAGATCAGTCGGATTTAGACTCGGAATCGCATTTTCAAGTTGTACAGTAGATACCAGCCGTTCTGCTGTACCCGCAACTAAGTCATTGCCATCCTCAAATAGATACACAATTTTGTTGCGCAATGATGAGGCTGAAAACCGAAAAACGCGAGTGAACCTCCCAACCCCAACGTTAGATGTCATTAGAGCAAAAAAGGAAATACCACTTCCCGTGTGAGGATCTCCAGGTGCGGCCGGATATGATCTGTACGCCGCAGAAGATACGGTAGTTCCCGCTCACGGACATGCCCTAATTTCAACTGGGCTGTCAATGAAAATCCCACCAGGCCATTACGGCCGCATCGCCCTGAGAAGCGGGTTAGCTGTGAAAAAGAAGCTAACCACAGACGCTGGTGTAATCGATAGTGATTATTGAGGAGAAGTTAAGATCCTCCTGTTTAACCTATCAGGAGAAGAATTTGTGGCGAAAGCTGGCGAGCAAGTAGCACAACTGATCCTTGAGAAAATCTTGACGCCACCAGTAAGAGAGGTGAAGTCCCTCGATGAAACCAAGCGAGCGGACAAAGGGCTTGGAAGTACCAGGACTTCTTCAATAGGCAGTCCAAAGGAGGCACGACCTCCTCCTGCCAAGAACTGAAGAAGCTGGAACTCCGATCACTACTGGATGAATACGGTCGACCCCTGGACCATCCACTGGATGAAAGCTCAGGCTGAGAACCCAGATACCGCGAGGAATCTCGGGCATCTAAGATCCTTCGTCCACGAATCCAGGAAAGCCGAAGTCACCCCCAATCTACTCACAGATCTAAAACGGATGAGCGACTCCGATGCACACTGGATCTTGAGGGATCTGCAAAGACCCCCCAAGTATAAGAAGGCATCGGTCAGAAAGGAGAGAAACTCCCTCGAGGTACCTGCAACCCTATGGATGTCCGACGGCACCAGCGCAGAAGTGAAAGCACTGATAGACTCAGGCTGCACCGGATCTTCAATCCATGAGAAGTTTGTGGCTGAGAAGGGGGTAGTGACCCACACCCTCCCTCACCCAATGTCAGTCTACAACGCCAACAGATTACTGAGTACCTCAGGTAAAATCGAGAAGTTTGTCATCGTTGAGATGCAGATCAAGGATCACAAGGAACAAATCGCCCTTGCTGTCACTAACCTTGGTCCCAACACTGTCTTCCTGGGTTACGATTGGTTGAAGGCCCACAACCCTAGCATCGACTGGAAAACCGGACGGATATCCTTCCAATGCGAGGAAGACCATATGCCGCAACTAGAAAGCTGCGATGACGACAATGACGAAGATGATGACTTCGTTCCACATAATGGAGATCGCCTGTTTAAACTCGACACAGAGAACTACCTCCGAAACACAGCAACGGATATAGCCACAAGGGACTTTGCCACAAAGAAAAAGAAAACCTTCGAAGAAGCCACCCCAAAGTACGTACACGACTACATGGACGTCTTCGCAAAGGAAAGCTTCGACGAACTGCCTCCGAGATGCCCCTGGGATCACACCATTGAGCTCCTTCCAGGAGATCACACAGTAGACTGTAAAGTTTACCCACTGAACCCAGGTGAGCAGGAGGAGCTAGACAAGTTCCTTGAGGAAAACCTGAAGTCCGGCCACATCCAACTGTCCAAATCCCCATTTGCCTCCGTGTTCTTCTTCATCAAGAAGAAAGACGGCCACCTTCGCCCCGTGCAAGATTACCAGAAGCTTAATGAAGTTACCCAACGCAACCGGTACCCACTACCCCTGATCACCGAGTTGGTGGACAAACTCAAGTCTGCCAAGTATTACACCAAATTCGATGTGCGATGGGGGTACAATAACATATGAATGGCAGAAGGGGATGAGTGGAAGGCCGCATTCCGAATGAACCAAGGTCTCTTCGAACCCCTCATAATGTTCTTCGGATTATGCAACTCCCCGGCCACCTTCCAAACCATGATGAACTCCCTCTTCCGAGACCTGATCAACTGTGGAGTCGTAGTTGTCTACATCGACGACATTATGATCTTCATCAAGATCTTAGAGGAGCATCGAAAGGTGGTACGCGAGGTACTACAAATCCTGAGGGACAGTCACTTGTATCTGCGCCACGACAAGTGTGACTTCGAGGTCCAAGAAACCGAGTTTCTCAGACTAGTAGTATCCCAGAACGAGGTCAAGATGGACGAGAAGAAGGTCGCAGCGATCAAAGATTGGCCGGTTCCGACTTTGAAGAAAACCCTGAGAGGATTCTTGAGGTTCCTCAACTTCTACCAACGATTCGTAAAGAACTTTGCTCAGATTGCACGCCCCCTAAGCGTGCTCACGTTGGTGAAGAAGGACTTTGATTGGTCACCAGCTTGTCAGCAAGCCTTCGAACAACTCAAGGAGACAGTTTCCACAGCCCCCGCCCTAGCCATGCCCACTGATGACGATCCCTTCTGCATCGAGACAGATGGATCAGGAATCGGGATCAGAGCAGTGTTATTGCAATGCCAAGAACAAGTATGGCACCCAGTCGCCTTCATCTCCAGATCGCTCAACGACATGGAACACAACTACCATGCCGCACACCTAGAGATGCTTGCGGTCATCTTCACGCTCAAAGAATGGCGACAGTACCTCTTTGAAGCCGTCCATCCCGTCGAGATGTTAATGGACCACAAGAACCTTGAGTTCTTCTGTAAACCTCAAGATCTCTCCCGCCATCAAGCTAGATGGCAACAAATCGTCCAGGAATACAAGCTATCTTTTAGCTATAGACCTGGCAAAACCAATCTTGCCGATCCCCTGTCTAGGAGGCCAGATTATGAGAAGGGGGTAAACACCAATAATCACCAGCAGATTCTTTTGCCCAACTCCCTTTTCGTAAAGGCCGTAGCCTCTTCCAACATCCTCGATCGCATCAAGAAGCTCCAATACAAACTAGAATGCTTCGCAAAAGAAGGACTAAAGAAACCGGAATCTCCCTGGACCAGAAAGGACGACCTCGTGAGGTGGAAGGACCTCATCTACATCCCAAACAACGCCAAACTCTGCGAGGAAATCATCCGGGCCAATCACGACCATCCGATCTTGGGTCACCCAGGCGTGAGAAGAACTCGCAACCTCATCATGAGTGAGTACTACTGGCCATCCTTGCGAAGAGATGTAGAGGAATACGTGAAAGGATGCGATGCATGTTAAAAGGTAAAACCCAAGACTATGTCCATCCAAACAAGATCCCATCGGCACCCTGGGAAATCATCTCGGTAGATCTGATCGGACCCCTACCACAATTGCAGGGCAAGAACACCATTCTCGTGGTCGTAGATTGGTTCTCCAAGATGATCCATCTCATCCCCACCACCGACACCATCACCTTCCAAGGAGTTGCCATGCTGTTTAGGGACCACGTGTTCAAACTGCATGGAGCGCCCAGGAAGGTGATATCGGATCGAGGTACCCAATTTGTCTTGTCGTTCATGCGGGATCTATACACCCTACTGCAAATCGAAGCCAACCCGTCCACCGCCTATCACCCACAGACGGACGGCCAGACAGAATGAGTCAATTGAGAGGTTGAAAAATACCTCTGAATCTACATAAACCACCGCCAGACCGACTGGGCCAATTGGCTTCCTATTGCTGAATTCGCCCACAACTCCCAGACTTGCAGCGCCACCAGGACATCCCCATTCATACTCAATTTTGGACAACAACTGGTGATACCCGCACAGAAGACCAAGGTCCGAAACAAGTTGGCAACAGAGTTTGTAGAACAGATGAAGTTGAGCTTCGAGATCGCACGAAAGGCACTAGAAAAGGCAGTGGAGTCGATGAAGTCGTCTCACGACAAGGGAGCCTGCAAGATCATAGAATACTCCGTGGGTCAGCAAGTCCTCCTCGAGGCAAAAAACATCAAAACTGATCGACCCACGAAGAAGTTCGACGACAAGCGATACGGCCCCTTTAAGGTCAAAACGAAGGTCAAAGTGGCCGCATATGAGCTGGAGCTGCCGAAAACTTGGAAGGGAATTCACCTGGTGTTCAACGAATCACTCCTCACCCCTTATGTCGCCGGATCATACCCGTCCCAGACCAAATTGAAACCCCCGCCTCCAGTTATCATCCAACAAGAGGAAGAGTACGAAGTAGAACAGATCGTAGATTTCCGACGGAAGAGGAACAAAACCAAATACTTGGTGCACTGGAAGGGATATCCCCGAGAGGAACGCATGTGGGAGCCCAAATCCAATCTAACCCACACCACCAAGGAAGTTGAGACCTTCCATCGGAAACACCCAGAAGTGGTTCGTGCTGTCATAGCTGCTGCTTCGCACACTCCAGCTGAACCCTGTGACTGTTCCCCCTGTACCCAAGGCTCTCCTCTCTTCTCCAACCCCGGTTTCAAATCCCTTGCTGCCTCACTCAACCGCCTTCCCAATTCCCTCTTCGAGATCCCCTTGTCTGGCTCAAGTCCTATCATCAATGGTATTTTGGTCGACTGGGAGTTCAACCCCTGAGAAGGGGGTTATGAAACGACATGCAATATTTTCCCCTATCTTTTCCCTTATCTTATCTCCCGTTATCTAATCTAATCTCATCTTATCATAATCCTTCCAGAACCTTCTATCTATGACATCACCATGACATCATGATTACCAATCTTCTAGTACATTCTATTTCCCAGACCTGCCCTAAAGCAACCTGGTAGTATAAATAGTCGTTCGATAGCCATGTATTCTCTAGTTTCGGAATTCCATTTCTTTTGTCTGAAAATCACACTTAGTGACTTGGTCATTTCTGTGGTCTTTTCAGCATAGATATGAGGTGATGATATGGCCAGCTCAATCTCCAGACCTTAATCCAATAGAGCATCTGTGGTTTCTCCTTAAAAGAAGACTGACAGAGTATCCAGAGTTAGCAAAGGGGATAACTGAACTTTGGAAAAGAGTTCAAGTGGAATGGGAGAAGATAGAGGTTGCAGAGTGTCAAAGGTTAATTAAAAGCATGCCCAGAAGGGTCCAGGAGGTGATTAAAGCCAAAGGAGGCTATACTTCATACTAGTTTATGATACCCTTGATGTCAGCAACAAAACTGTTGCAATGACATGATCAACTTAAAATGGCCATATCTCCATACTCCCTTGACCAAATCACATGACCTAAGGGACTATTGCAAGCCACAAGGGTCCACTATATTGCATCCCACTAATGCTAAGCGAGATTCCCACACACTGGCTTTGTATGTCATGCACAATACAAATGTATCAAACATTGCAATATTTTTGTTGCTCAGTGTATACACACATGGGTAACTCTCTAGACAGTGGAAACCATTTGCTTGTAATTTCTTATTCATTTTGTGGTTCCATTCTCATCCAGACTGTTTTAGTCTGTATATCATCTTTATTAAGTGACATAAGTGAGAAGTTCTGTCATTGTACCCTTCTAGTTGATTCATGTATATTTCCTCTTTTAGGTCACCATGTAGGTAAGCTCCCTTGATGTCCATTTGTTGGATTTCCCAATCTTCTTGGACAGCTATCACTAAAATCACTCAAATAGTCTTGAGTTGGACAATAAGGCAAATGTTTCATTATAGTCCTTTCCTAGGACTTGACTGAAGCCTCTAGCTACCAGTCTTGCTTTGTACTTTAGTAGCTCACACTCTTTATTTTATTTTTGCATGAATACCCATATATTGCTAATGGATTTTCTATCTTTGGGTCCATACATATGTTCCTATTGTTTCTGCCCTTATTGTTTAAATAGAAGGGATACATGCTTCTTTCATTTCCATATGCATATTCCCATGGTCTAACCTGATTCCTATTGTTCTGCACTTGGTCTGTGTGCATGAGGGCAAGGTATATAAAGGCCCTCTTTACCTGCTTTGATTCCTTAGCTTAGATCTCCCTTGAGTACCTCCTGTACCCAGTCTACCTAAGGCAATCTAGTTGTCTTTCCTCCAAAACTCCAAAACTCTCTAAGTCTCCTACCATCTTTGATTGGTAGCTCTTGTTATTCCTCCACCAAAGGAATCCTTCATTGACCTACAGGAAAACCCCTAGTCAAATCCTCACTCTCACACCTAGAAATCCCCTAAGGTATCCACTGCCATTCAGAAATCCCTAGGCAGCAGTTGTTACGATGGCTGGGAGGCTATTGTAATGGGGCCTTTGCTGACAAGGAGTCGCGGGCAAGGCGACGACACGGTAGCACCTGGGGGTTTCCTACAGGCGCACGAAGGGGTGTATTCTAGGGGATTCCTAAGTACGAGGACAAGGAGTCGCGGGTGAAGCAATGACACAGTGGTTGCCTGGGGGTTTCCTACAGGCAGACAAGGGTTCGGCTAGAGCTAGAGCTCATAGGTCGACAAGGGTCAAGGGTTTGACTAGGGTAGATACCCATAGGCTGACAAGGATTCCTTTATGAAGACATAACAAGGAGCGGTCACTTGGAAGTAGACCGGAGACTTAGAGAGGAACAATTAGGAAGAAAAGCATAGATTGCCTTAGTGCAGAACGAGATACAAGGTGGTAACTCAAAGGAGGTCTAAGCTAAGGAATTGTAGACTAAAACAAAGGGTTTATATACCCCTGGATACGTGCACAGGCCAGGTGCAGGATATCGCAGGATTGGGATAAACTGTGGGATAACGCGTATGGAGCCGGGAGAAGCACGTATCCTTTGTATCGTAATGAATCGGATCAGAGAAAGAAGGGAAGCATGGACACATGCATGGAGCATGCAAAACATGTGTCCGACTATCGTGGGATGAATCAACGAAGTCATGAGACAATTGGGATGTACCTTCAGTATAGAGGTAGAGGAAGCTGAAGGCAGAGAAAAGGAAAGAAGTCCAGTGGACGAGCAAGGACATGGAGAATATGTGGTCCTGGTGCTGGTAGTATAAGGAGAGAGAGTAAATGTAACAAGTGTAGGAAAGAAAAGAGAAGTCGTAACAGTAGTATTATGTCATCATTCCTCAAGTGACTCTTGTTGCAAGGGCCTTAGCAATTACTCCTCCCCAGGTAGTCATAATATATTTCTGGACAAGGTTCCTACTACAAAGAAATACAAGCCTACAATCAAAGAGATTGAAGATGAGCTACCAGACCTATTATATGATCCATATGAGGACTCAGAAGAATCTGAAGCTTCATCTACTAAATGGGTACATACCATATTTGCTGAGAGCAATATGGGAGATAAGGATCCCAAAACACTCAAAGAAGCAATGGGCTCATCAAATTGACCTGAATGGAAAAAAGCCATTTAAACTGAGCTTGACATGCTGAAACAGATGGATATATGGAAACTTGCTGATGCAATGTGTGAAGTGCATGTTCCATGTATCATGGGAAGAATCAACAAAGATGTGAGAAAAAGAAGCACCTTTGGTATGGAGTGAAGAGAAGCCAAAGGAGAAGAATCAGAAGAAAGTCTGGTGGATGCTCTAGAACTCATACAATGAGAGGTCCTAGAGATGATGGTAGTACATATATGTACAGTATGATGAGTAATCATAATAAAAGGAGAAAAGAAATAAGTAATTGTAACATTACTCCCTTAGTAGAGTCAAGACCACAGCATATATAGACAAAATCTTTAGTAGAGAATCGGCCCTCCAACAGGCAATCTGGTAATGTTACTGTAGGTGGTGTTGTCGTGGACATCCTTGCAGTCAGAGTAATTGCGCTCGTAGAGCAGAGAGACAGAATGTCTGATGCAATGGGTGTGGTGTGGGCCATGGAAATGAGGGAAGAAACTGGAGGACCTAGAGAATGAATAGGAGCTTGATGAGGAGGGGGAGAGGGAGTATGATGGCAGAGTGGGCAGTGGATAAGGACATGTCCTGGGGCCCAGCAGAGCCATGATGAGCATTGGTGGAATGAATAGTTCATTTTAAAATGGCTGAGACATTTACATTTATAGCAGGTTTGCTGGGTGTGAGGATAAGTAGATGGAAGGGGGAGTTTTCCATCAGTGCCAGTCCAGGTGCTTTCAATTCTCTCCAGGAGACAAGTCTCCTCAGTAGTAAGAGGTATAGTAGAGACCTGCAGGGTAGGCACAGGTGGAGGGGTGGTTGGACAAATAAGGTTCTTGACCTCAGCAAGGGAGATGGTAGGAGTTGCCAGTTGGGCAGTTCAGTGACCCTTCTCAACCAGGGCATTGTGGAGTTCCTTGGTGAGAGGATGGGTATTGATTGCTTGGACGAAGAGATAATGGCAGAGATTGCAGAGAAAGGTCAACATGCCCAACTGATGAAGGATGACTAGAAGGCAGCATTGAGTCTTCATGGCATTATGGTGGATGAAGTGGGCAACATAGGAATGATTTGTGTTGGCAGTGGGGACATGAGCCATAGAAATAATGTTTAGGTTAGAAAGGTAAGCTCTGTATAGCATATAAGGGGGGAGGCTCCATCTAGGTAGCAGTCTACCATGGTGGTGAGGGCAGAGTTGGTAATGAGCTTGGTGAGCTGTTATATTCCATAATTCACCCAAGTCCAACTCCGGCATCTCCAGTGCTGTACGCACCAACTCTGGACCTATATTGTCTATATTGCAACTCTGGTCCCCCAGAGTTGCCCCTCCATTTCATCTATCCTGTAAAGTACATTTCCAATATCTCATACCTCCATTTTACCCTATGCCCTGACTTCCCCATTATCCTTGACTCCGTTGTAGTTACCCATTGACCCTTCAGTTAGTTTCCTCCGTCTCGTTACTTACCCTAGAAAATACTTGTCCCCTTGAAAATACTTGTACCCCCGAAATACTCGGACCCTCAGACTTACTCCTCCATCCCTGTTCATACACCATATATAAGTACTTACTGATAGGGCATGTACCTCAGTTTGAATATTGCTTTAGACTCACCTCCACCTCTCTCTGATCATCTCTGAGTCTTAACAGCTCACCTCTAACCCAACCTCTGTCGAACTAAAGTTACTTGTAACCTCTCATTCACCCTCCAACCACCTCCATAAATACAGGACACTGGACTTAGACAAGGGCACACCACATACGGTGAAGCCAAAGTTCCATCACCTCATACATAACTCTGGAGTTCCAGAGTTTGTACCAGAGTTGATCCAGTCTTAACATGAGCTCACAGATCTCAAAGATGATTAGGAGACCATCTGAGAGGCAATACACAGTGGTTGGGACATCTACAGAAAGAGGGGCAACTCCAGGAACAGGGTTATGAACTGGGACAGGCTCCAAAGGAGAAGTAGGAGGATGTTGTTGTACAATGTCAGGTACAGAACTAGGATTATGGGGTACAAGTGGGAAACAATGTTCCCAGCAAACTGGAGAAGAAGTAACAGGAGGGGGCATAGCATTTTCAAAATCTTCTGGGTAGAGGGTTTGATTATTTTCAGGGGATGAGGGAATGGTGAGGGAGAGACACTGTAATGGGAGAGGATTTTGCCAATGGAGAGAGTGGGAATGGCATCTGTTGGAGTGAAGTCAATGGCCATGGGAGTTAGTGGTTAAGGGAGAAGATGGAGGGGAACAGGTTTTTATATTTTAAAAGGGTGGGGTTTGCATTTTTCAAGTTTCACTTTGGGATCCAGGAGTCTTCTTCAGTGGAATATCCTTTCTATCAGATCAGGAAAGAATAGCACCCCTTTGTTCCTTTGTGACATATGATCTTCTTAATTTCATATTCTTCTTTGCTGTTAATAAGGTCTGGAGGGGGAGAAGAATAGTTGGTTCTTGTCATATCCCGAACATTCCACAAGTCCAACTCTGTCACCTCCAACCCTTTTGTTCACCAACTCCAGGCCTATCTCTACAATACCACTCCTCCAAGCCCCTGGAGTTTCTCTCCATCTCATATACTGTAATTCCCTTAATAAACAACAAAAATTTTCATCTATTTATAAACCCCTCAAGGTTACTGTGCATCGTACAACAATGTTGTCATTCAGCAGAGAGTTCTTGCTTGAGACCATCATACGTTGTATGCACAATGGCCAGTGGGAAGCATACCAGTTCAAGGCTCTCTTGGACTTGGGGGCTTCTCACATTTTGATTGATTATGATTATGTTCACCACCACGGCATTCCTTTCTACACTCTTGAAAACCCGATTAAGATACATAACGTGAATGGCTCTGAAGGAGCTATTGGCCAAATTAGGCATGCAGTAACCTTGATCATGGAAATTGCTGGACACTTTGAAACCATAGATGCTTATATCTCTAAAATTGGAACCCATGGTATAATCATTGAATATGATTGGCTTTACCACCATAATCCTGTCATTGATTGGACCCTCCAAAGCATTTCGTTTCCTCGTTGTACACAGTATTGTAAAATTATGGGCCTTGAACCCCTAATTCATGGATCTTCTCCTGCAGTCTTACGTACTATAGAAGATGGGCTAAAAGAACAGGTACCGGAGACCTATCACGAGTTCCTGGATGTGTTCTCAGAAAGAGTCTGAATGCATGCCAATTTGAAAGCCTTGGGATCATGCAATAGATCTCAAGCTGGATTTTGTTCTGAAGAAGGGTCATGTAATACCTCTATCAGACATCAAAATGGATGAAGTTCGCACGTTCATTGATAAAGAACTCAAGAAGGGATATATTAAACCCTCAAAATCTCCACAGATCTCACCGGTCTTCTTTATTCCCAAGAAGGATGGGAAAAAGCATATGGTAATGGACTATAGATATTTAAATGAAGGAACCATCAAGAATTCCTATCCCCTCCCTCTAATCCTACAGCTAATTAATCAGCTCAAGAATACCGATATGTTTACAGCCTTAGATCTTTGATGGGGCTACAATAATGTGCAGATAAAAGAAGGAGACAAATGGAAGGGCACTTTCATAACACCTATTGGAGCCTATGAACCCACAGTAATGTATTTCGGGATGACCAACTCACCCCTCACCTTCCAACAAATGATAAATGATATCTTTAATGACATGTATGCCATAGTAATTATTTATATTGACAACTGTATGATATTTATGTCAAAGAAGATGAAGAAGGAGCATGAAGAGATAGTAAAAGAGGTTTTACATTGCTTATGCAAAAATGACCTTTACGTTAAACCCTTGAAGTGCTTCTTCTCCAAGGATCAGGTGGACTTTCTGGGTATGGTGATATCTAAAAAGGGGGTGGAAATGCAGAAAAAGAAGGTTGCTGGAGTTATGGACTGGCCAGTTCCCACTCAGTTAAAGCAGCTCCAAGGCTTTCTCAGACTATGTAACTATTATAGGCATTTCATTTCTGTTATGACCCTATCGCGAACGACAAGAATCCACAAGGCTCGATCTATCTCGCAGGCTACATGTGTCCTGGCGATAAAAGAGAAGAGGTGTGGGAGATAAAGAGGAAGGAGAGGTAGTCGCTTCCGGTTGATGCAGGCCTACAATCAGGAACAAGTCCCAAAGGCAATGACCAGTAAAGCAAACAACAAGTGGATTAGACTGGGGATTCCAGTCACAAGTGTCTACCTTATATACGTTACAGGCGCGCGCACAGACCATGCTATGCGTGGGAGGAATTACCATAGATAGACTAAGTGGAGAA
>QFEM01000048.1:0-24267 GCA_003316205.1 Boletus bicolor
CAACCCCTTGAGTGGTCATTTCCACATCTGGCAATCCACCCCTTGCCGAGCTTCGGCGAGCCAACCCTGCGCATGACCAATCTGCCGTCTCAGGTGTCAGGAATCCGAACTTCACATTCGGCAGAGGATGGCCGTGGGAATATGGGTGATACTGACGCGTCACTCGCAACAACTACTCACCATACCACCATGTCGGACGATGCGATCCTGCCCATCCCTAATCTGAGTCTTCCTCAACATGTATTCATCTTACTTTCCCCATCACTCAAGCACCTGAACGACAACGCCAGAAACACGTTGCTAGATGGGATCAAAGCGGACAGTACGTCCATTTGTTCGCTGACAAGAGTCTGTTCCGCTAGAACATCCGTTTGCAATTAGAAATGACACCGTATTATCGACTCGTCACGTCCTCGGGTGCTCTTGTTTCCGAGCCTTCACTGCTTGACGAGATGGAGAAAGCGAACGAGGAAGAGCTCAAAAAGCTGGACGAACGGCTCGCCGAGGCCGAGAAGACGGAAGGAGAGTCTGAAATATCGGACGCGCTCAAGGCGCGCGCGAATCACCTGACGCGGATAGGTGACAGGGTACGCCGGTGACCCCTACGCCAAGTTGCCCGTTGACCCCTTTAGCAGGAGCGTGCCGTCGCAGCTCAGAAGCTAGCACTGGAGAAAACCCCTGAACTTGGATCAAGGATAGATATATCCCTCACCCTCATTAGGATCGGACTCTTTTTTGGGGATAATGCTCTCATCACCGAGAACCTTGAAAAGGCGGAAAAGTTGGTCACGTCGCTGAGGCATTACATACCACCTAATAACATCTTGCAGATTCATCGAAGAGGGCGGTGACTGGGACAGACGAAATCGCCTCAAGGTTTACCGTGGACTGCATGCTGTCTCTATTCGCCAATTCAAAACTGGTGGCGAGCTCTTGCTCGACGCGCTGTCCACCTTTACAGCTACAGAATTAATCTCCTATACCGATTTTGTCGCTCTCACGATCATAGTCAACTCGTTGACACTCAAGCGGCCAGATCTGAAGAAAAAGGTGGCTGTCTTCCACCATATTTACGTGCCATGACCTAGGAAGGCTGACTGTTGTTTCAGCTTATCACCGCCCCAGATGTTATCTCCGTCTTGCCCGACCTCCCTGCCCTCGGTGACCTCGTAAATAACTTGTACGACTGCCATTACGCCAAGTTTTTTGTTGCACTAGGTACGCATTTTCTGCACCCACAATAGTTTGACATGCTATTTAATTGATGGGTCCACATTCATCTTAATCTTGTCCCCCACGCCACGACCATGCCCACAGCTACCCTCGAGCAGACTTACCTCCTACCTTCGCGGTTATTATCTCCGCATACCCGTTACTACATCCGAGAGATGCGAATCCTCGCATACGGTCAGCTATTAGAATCATACCGTAGCGTCACGCTGGAGAGCCTCAGTGGGGCGTTCGGAGTCAGTGTTGATTTCATTGACAGGCAAGTCGAAGTTTACTTCTGGTGAACACAACGACTCAACGAGGGGTTCAGCGAGCTATCGCGATTTATCGCTAATGGACGGTTGCACTGCACGATTGACAAGGTACACGGAATCGTGGAAACGACGCGACCGTCACTCAAGAACGCTCAATACGAGAAAGTAGTAAAGCAGGGTGACATTCTCCTTAATTCCATACAACGATTGAGTAAAGTGTTGTATTAGCAAATTGCCTTGTCGTTCCTGCATGATGAATGCTTGTGGCCGTCTGCCTTATTACGTAGATGGGAGTGGGAACTTGATTTGTTGATGCTCCCGCTGACATGCATACTCTTACGGCTCCAGTCAGCTCCATCAACCTCCATCATTGATCACTTTTTCCTCAATCGGTCGTTACTGTACTAGGGGTTAGCTGATGCTGTTATCCGGAAACAAGAGTCGGAGCATGGTGATCCAAGCAGGTTCACAGGCCTATCGACATCCCATCTATTGGTTCAATGACGGTTCTGTGATCGTGAGGGCATTTAATAACCAGGTTGACGACCAAGACAGCATTGTACTGTTCAGGATCCACGAATCTTTGCTGCGCCGACACTCCAAGGTTATTCTGAAGCGAGAGCCGGAGGACGGATGCGACGTTCCTGTCATAACCATCCCACTTGCACTCGGCATGCAAGTCCAGGACTTCACGTCGCTGTTGGAGCATCTTTACCATGATACGTGAGCATCCATGATCGATTGATCCGTGACGGATCACCCGTTGTTCTCACCCAGACGCCTCATGCATCTAATGTAGTCCACTGTCACCGGAAGCGCCCTTCCAACACGTTGCTGCCATCCTCCGCGTGTCTTCGCCAGAGCAGTTGGACCTCCCATCTATGCATAACCTGGCGAGATCTTATGTTGTAGCCATGTTTCCCAGCGGACCGTCCCCTTTTGTCCATCCTAATCATCTCGAAGAGGCGTTGAGTCTCGCTTTGCGGTACAACATTGCCTCCGTAAGTCTTCAACCTACATGTCATCTCGATTTATTAAAAGGGGGACACCTTTCATGCCGGTGGCTTTCCGGGAGATCGTTGTATGGCGTACTCACTCCACGGCTCGCAGATCCAGAAAGGTATTTATTACGGCCTTATGACGACGACCGATTTTGAGCCCGACTCGGATGCCGCCGCCCAAGACAAGAACTCAGTACCCTCGAAGACGACAGCCCTGACACCCACAGACGTTGAGCGTTGCAGAAATCTCATGAATGGCGTCGTGGAACATTTTACCCCCGTCTTATTTGAACCGGTGTGTCCAATCTTCTCAATCGCCCTTTTTTGATCTGTGTTTATTACCGCTGGCTTCTTTGTTGGTGATGGGATCGGTGGCATTTCTCTACTGAATATGGGTGGAATCCATGTGCGGCCTAGGGCTCGTGTATTTTTTAATCTGTCCCTCTTCGCTATTCGCAATCCGGGTTCTGTTCGGTTGATCAGCTTATTTATTTTTCTAGCCTGTGACACCGCACATGGCGTGTACCAACTTATTGGCAGACAAATGGTTTCCTCTGGTCATACAATCTGCAATAGCAGGTGATAGCGTGTACAAACCCCTCGAGGCCCTCGAGCAAATCAAACGAATCAACTGGGCGGCGGAGGGATTGTGTACTGCTTGTGTCAGAGAAAAAAGAGAAGAATGGACCGACGAACAGAAGGACGTGTGGGAAAAGATGGATGCTTGGTTGAAGCTGGACATAGTGCCGGAGTAGGTTTAGTGATGTCCGTCAGCAGCACCCACTATGTACTACGAAGTCTGCATGTTACAAAGGTTTGTACTTGTGTCACCTGTAAGCGACAACACTGGCAGCTCCCGACTCGGAGTTCGGCTTCACCAGATGCTTGTATCCTCACAAATTGCCAAGGGTGGTTCAGACGTTGGGCGGGATTGGGGGCAGTCTCTGAACACCTTTAAGCTGCAGCTGACAATACATGTGCAGGAGGGCATTGTACACGAGCGATAAGGGCTCGTCCCGTCAACCATTTCCGACAGTCCCCTCCCTCAGGCGATGCTTCATAATCTCGTGGCACAGCTTTACTGTGGGCGCGACCCGCTGGCCGTGGTGGTCCTCATATCGGTACGCCTCGAATTACATGCCACCCATTCATCACGCGTCCATATACTGCATGCGTCACCCGTCTGCAAGAACGGAAATTCCTCCTCCAAACATTCGATCGCCGTCGAATTGTTGTTCCTTTGACTCTGCGTAAGCATAGGGCTCCGGTTGGCAATGCGAATAGGCTAGTGGTGCGATGGAAAGATTGTTCCCCCCGATCGTCGTGTCCAGGACCCTTTTCGGAGTTTTCTGGCCATGGCCAGGAGCACAATCTGATACCCACACGTGTGGGCGTCACATTGGTTGTGTCGTTCACCAAACGATCGAACGTTGGTAAGGCAAGACACCGTTGTCCAATATGACGCGCTCCGTGTCTTCTTCCGTTTCTCTGGTCACGTTGTGTCTCGGGTTCATTACGGTGCCCACTCTATCAGTGGGCGTCTTCTGGATTTCTATCAAATGGTTTGACAGTTCATTCCGGACAGACAAAATCGACGCCTACAGATGATGGCGAAGACATCTGTCCAGGGTGGTGTCGCACCTCCTGTACATTACCCACAACATCATGACAGCGGCGGTGGCAGAACCAGATGCACTGGGGTGTCGGGTATAAATATGCAGGTGATGTATCCCAGTGCAGATTCAATTCCGTGCTTTCTGATATTTACCCACCATCGAACATAATACGCACAAAGACCTCAAGACAAAGCCTTGCGCTCAGTAAGATGAACATGCCACCGGGGAAAAACTCGCGTGGTCGATTCCGGTACCGTCGGTATGGCGTATACGACTTGACGTACGAAGACGCTACCTCGCCTTCAATTACGCTGCGCATATACTCGCTGCTGGACGGGCTTCAAGCGATCTACGAGAAAATACCCCACGTGAGGCGACAACTTGCCGATACGGTCAAGCTCGCGCCGATGGAATTCATCGCGTACATGGCGACCACCGTTTGGCAAGGCATTTACTTGGCAATCAACCTTTACTGGGTGAATATCTTGTTCGACAGGGTATGTCGTCCTCGTCATTCCCGCAAGTAGTGTTTCCTTTATTCCCAGCAGCTCGGGGATAGTTTCATAGACGGAGCGCTGTCCCCAGAGGTATACCGGTCTCTCGCTACTTCCTGGGTTTTTTGCGCTATGATCAACGTCGCTGCTGGACGCATACAGTGAGTGTTTTGGATGGAGTATATGCGTAGTCGTTGAATCTATGCTCAGTGCTCGGTCGCTGGAAATTATGACCAAGCGGTTTAGAGCACACTTTATACCTCAGCTCATACGCGGTAGAGCAATTTATTCTGTTATCGGACATAAGTCTCTAATGACCCTCTCGCTTCTAGCAAGTCTGAGAGTCGACCTGCTCTCCATACAGGGTATGCCTTATGATCGCAAAACTCCGGAAAACTAACGCGTACCTAGACTTGTGCTCCATCTTTCCTGTCGAAAGGCGGTTCGTGTCCGAGTTTCCGGGCGGCCGTTTCCTGAGGCAACTGAGTCGGCTCGTACACTGCACCCTTTGTTTGACTTCTCAGGTATTCGTATTGTTACATGCCATCTCTTGTAAACGAAGCCCGGACCGGGAAGTTTTATTGTGCTTCTGTGTCACGCGTGGACTCGTTTGGTGGCTGGCTCCGTCAAGTGGTATTGGCTGCTCAGGTTTGTCTAAATGTGATTCTATTTCGTTATTCATTCACAGTTTCGGGACAGCGTACATCTATTGGCCCAACAATCGGCATTTCCAGAGAATGAAAGCCCTTTTTGGCCTAGCTTTTTCAACTCAGTACAGAACCGACCTTATGCTGGATGGGATAGCAAACTCTATTGAGACCGGTACGTGTGACTCTTCTCTAATTTTCGTCGTTGTTCAATCCCCCCCCCCACAGAATACAAGAAATCTGCGGAGCGACTGGGGGATGTCGAGGTCTTGGATCCTACTCCTTGGCGTACTGAACTCCTGCGAAGTTGGTACTGGGATTTTCTGATGGTTATTACCTTGGATCTCCCAATGGTAAGGCACATTTTTTTCCCCCTTCTCCATGATTTCTTAGCGGACTTTGTCAGGCCATCTATGCGTTGATACCCCCAACTTATCTGTCTCCATCGTCCATTGCTTCGATGGCGCTTCTGCAGCAAGCCACCAAATCTATTTCGTCGAGCATAGGAACGTATATCGAAGATACGCCTTCTTTACTGGACGTCTGCTCGCAGGCCAAGCGGCTCTATGATGCTATCGACTACCAGAGCACGATGCCACAGGGTACAGAATCCTTTCCTCGCCCAACCCGCTGGTCCCATGACGCAGGCATGAAGATCTCCTTTAGGTAATTCCATCTTCACTGTGGGCGCCGTATATGTAACGCTCACGTATGCATGTCGACATGTGAAGACACGTTTCGTTACGATATCCAGGAAGCGATCGCGATGTGCTGCGCAATGTTTCCTTTGATATCTTGCCCGGCGAGCTCGTCCTCGTGGTGGGCACCAACGGAAGCGGAAAATCGTCCATGCTCAAATTGTTGGCACGATTATTCGATCCGATCGCGGGCGACATCCTCATCGATGACTTGCCTCTCGTACGTTACGACATGGACCAGCTCCGCGCTGCCATGGCGTTCCAGCCACAGTCTCCGATCGTCTACCCTGTCAACACGAGGGAAAACATCGCGTTTGGTCTCCCGCCCACATTTAACGTCGAGCAAGAACACGTCGAGGAGGCAGCACGGATGGGCAGTTGTTCTGAGTGGATATCGAGGCTCAGCGATGGATATGACACGCAACTTCAGCCGTCGTTCGATATCAATGATGGATGGATGGACGGCATGTATGGATACCCGTCCGAGGCACTGGAAGAAGAGCTAGCTCGACACGAGGGCCATCTGGCGTCGATATCAGGTGCGTAAACGGAAACGTTATCCAGCTGAAAAAGAAAACCTTGTTGAGGACCAAGCCCGTAGGCGGTGAGAAGCAGCGCCTCGCCACGTGAGTCCCAGATCCCCCCATTCCAGCGCACCCCGTTTATCTGATAATGCGACAACAGCGCACGCATGTTCATGCGCATAAACAACCGCACCACACGACTCGTCGTCGTCGACGAAGCGACGTCTTCGTTGGATCCCGTCGCCGAGCGCGATATCCTCACCGAGTTCCGCAAAGTGCGCGCGGGCAAGACGATCGTCTGTGTCACCCATCGGTTCTACCACCTCGTTCATGAAGCCGACCGTATCCTGTACGTATCTCTCTTCTCTCTCTCTTTTTTTTTTCAACAACCCCTCTCGCTTTTCCGATTGGGAAACGCCTTTGCTTTACCTTGCCCAACGCCGTCCCTGATCCCCCCCTTCGCTCTCGACAGATGCATGAAAGACGGGTGTGTCGTCGAAAACGGCACCCATGCCGAACTTGTTCGTGTCGATGGGGACTATGCTGCCCTGTACCACGCCCAGGCCGAGTAGTCCGCTTAACTCCCCCCCACCCCCCACTCGTCCTCTCCTGGCTTGACCGTTGGACTTTCTTTTCACCTCTGCGCTGTACTCCTTTTTGTTTCTTTTTTCTTTTCCTTTTTTTTCATACCTCTCTCAATCTCTCTCCCCTTGTCGTCCTTTGCGTACCGAATCGACGTCGATCGTCACTCCACGCCCACACACGCTCGTCGACTCTGTATCTAAGGGACTCTTTTTCTGACGTATATATAATTGCCCACTTGCGCCGCATCAATCACCCGCATGGTCCCCTCGTCGAAATGAATGACGTGACGTTGTCCTCAGCTTTTCACCATACCGTACTGTGCATGGGTCAATCTTCCCTGATTTCATTACATGGAGTTTAGACTCACGACCGACGATAAACCACCGTCCACGTACTGCGGCACATGTCAAAGGCCCCGCAGGAAAAGAAGGCCCAAGATTTTTTTTTACAGTGATCATATTGTGCATCGTTTTTTTCGACAGCGACCTAAATTCGTATATGGTAATGACTACAACAACAACAATAATAGAGAGAGAGAGAACGAAGACATTCAAATGAAGCATATAGGGCATGAGGTGTGATGCATGATGCGTGTCCGTCCACAACGATGTATTAAAACAAAGCGCGTAAAGGATGGAGAGAAAAAAAGAGATCAGTTGCAAAAACGTCGGGGCACGGCGTCGACAGAGGGTATTCCGTACCGCACGTACAAGCCAGCACCGTTGTCGTGATAGATCCGTGAACCGTAAAATGATTGAATCAGTCGACTCCCCCCCTCCCCCCTCCCAAAACTGAGAAAGAAAGAAAATACAAACTCGACGACGCACGATTCAGTCCAAGACCTCGAACCGCCCTCGTTTGCCTCCCCGTATCTCTCCCGCATCCTCGTCCAACCCCCGTTTCTCGCCCACGCCCACGCCCACGCCCACATCGACGCCGACACCGACACCGACATCCAGACCCACCTCCATACCCTCGAATGCGGCAAATCCTTCGGGAACTCCGACTCCCATCAGATTCTCGTTACTCACGAGATCCTTGAGAATCGCTTGATACCGCTCGTCCGAGAGGCCCATGCCCGCCAACGGATTGATTCGTCCATCGTCGTCATAACTCGGTATCGTCGACGAGGATGAAGCCGCAGCATCTACTGCGAGTGCCTCGTCGAACCCTCCGCCAGACAAGGGCGGTACGTCCACCGGCGGTCTCGGTACCTTGGACATTTGTTGGATCACTTTGAGATGCATCAGGTGTTTCTGATCATCGAGACCAGGCGTCAGACATCGATCCACCCGGGACCGGGCGACACAAACGCACCTCGAGCACGTCCAACAAGCCCTCCTTTGTGAACGGTTTCGGAAGGATATCGTTCATTCCAGATGAATAATACGTCATGATCTCGCTCGGTTTCGAGTTGCTCGTCATCGAGATGATGGGTGTCATATGATCAAACTGCCTTATCAATGATGTAGCGGATATCCCATCCATCTTTGGCATCACAATATCCTATCGGCGCAAAGGCGGACGCATCAGCATCGACAACAGACGAGAGAGCGCGCGTCAAGACGTACCATCAACACCAAGTCATACTTTTCCAAATTCATCTTGGTCACCGCACCGACCCCATCCACAGCCACATCGATCGCACACCCAAATACCTGCAAAAACTTGCTGCTCAATCGTCGACTCACCGCATCGTCGTCCACGAGCAACACACGCGGCGGTACAGCCCACCCAGGGACGAACGTCGACCGACGCACGCGTAGCTTCCTATGGCTCTCCGTACCTGTCGTCGTCGTCGAAGAAGAAGAAGAAGGTGACGAGGACGATCCGCTCGGTGGGTTCGTAGGCGTCGGCTGCACGACTTCCTCTGGCCCCTGGCTTTCCTCTTTCTCGTACCCCTCGTCCTCTCCGCCAACGGCACCAGCTATAGCGTCCCCCCTGTCTGGCGTCGACCGAGAACTGGATCCAGCTACTGCCTCCTCCCCCGGAAACGTCCAATTCCCATTCGTATCCTCGACGTTACTCCGGGGCAACAGATGCCCAAGTGTAAACACCTGCAGTCCCTCATGCGCATTCTGCGCAGGCGGTTCCCACACATCCAGCGGGAGTATAAACGGTTCGTCCCCCGCCGACGTCTCAGGATCGTGCATCTGCAGATGCATCTGGGATATCCGCGAGAGGGCATCCCGGCCCAAGCTGGCAGTCACGTCTGTCCCGTTGGACGACGGCGATCTCGCAGTTGTGCTCAAATGAAAGGCGCGTCGAGACATCTCGTTCATCTGTACGAGACTTGCACGCGCGACCGCACTTGGATCGGGGTGCTCGCCTAGCCCCAGGACTCGCTGCGCTTCCTGCGCAGGTAAGAATTGAACCTGTGGATTTAAACTTTGCAAAGCCTGACTGGCGCCCTGGCTCGCTTGACTCTGGCTCTGCGTGTGCCCTAGTGCTTGCAGTAACGAGGACGATGACGATGATGGGGGTGGTGGGGCTGGCGAAGTTACTGGCAAGGGTTGCAGAAACGGACTCGGCTGAGGTTGCGAATTAGCAAAGAGTGATAGTGCTGCGGATGCCACATTTCCTGTGCCCGTTGCGAAAAGGGACTGGGGAGGATGGGTGCTAGGGGTCATGCTGTGGGCAATGTTCAGGGCTGGAGGGGGCACAGCGGGTGTTTTTGGTAGGGGCACCGACAAAGGGCCAGCAAGCGCGGATGGCCCAGCAGTCGGCGCTGCCATACTATCCTTGTGTTTCCCTGATGCTAATGAAATAAAGTTTAGCATATGCGAACGGAGAGGGAGATAGACCGCAAATAGAAATTCAAACTGAGAAGCACGCAAGACCATGCATCGACGAAATTCAGTGTGAGATACCACGACCGAGGACCACACTTCATCGTGTGCGTGCTCCTATGGGAGCCAGTGTGACGGACACCCACAACCGACCGACACCAATTGCGCCCCGACCTCACCTGATAACCCGTCTCAGCCACAGGCCACCAGGCTCAAGGTTAGTGGCCGGCGTTCGTCTATCTGCCGGCGCAAAGGCGGGCCAACGCAAGTGTGATATAGAAAGAAAAGAAAACCAATGAGCGACCGACTCACCCCCCTCCATCCCTAAAAAATACTGAATCAAACCCTGCATCAACGCATCTTGCTGTGCCATGTTCTTTTGAAAATTGACCATCTCGCCAAGGACATCCCGATAACTCCGCTCAAGGCCGCGCATCCGCTCTTCCGATCTCCCCACTTGGACGAGGAGGGTATCGTTCTGCGCCTGCAGTGACGCGATCTGCTGCTGTAACGCCGAGACGGTGTTTTGGAGACCAGTCGACATTGTCTGGAGCGCGGCCGACTGGGCGTGAAGGGAAGCGGTCTGGGACTGAAGCGTATTCGATTGGGATTGCAGGGCAGTCGTCTGGTTCTGGAGGGCGTTCGTATGTGAAGCCAGGGTGGTCGTCTGAGCGTGCAACGACTCCACTTCGCCAACGGTTACCGGACCTGGGGAGCCTGCAGAGATGGAGCGGAGAGACGAGGAAGGGACATTGATCGGGAGAGATTTTCGAACTGCGGGGACTTTGCGCTTGATATTTTCGAGGGCGTCGCGTCTGTCGATGTGGAAATCCGGGTGACGAAACGTCCACGAGTGTTCACCGAACTGGATGTCGTCGGTGTTCTTGACCTAGACATGACGCTGTTAGCTCCCGGTGATGGACGGGATATCCGGGCCGCGCGGGAGAAGGATTCCCAAGGGGGGAATGAGTGTAAAGACCCCCTTGAGGCCACGCCCAGAAAGGGGGGGGGCGAGGGATCGCAAGGAACACGTCAGCTAGGCGCAAAAAAGAAGTGGGCGTAGGCTCGATTCCGCGCCGTTCGCACATGATCGTTATCGAAGCAGACGAAAAAAGCAAGAGCGATTCCCCGGGCGCGGGGGAGATCAAATGCATGATTGGCTCACCTTGTGAAAGTCATACTTGTTCAATTGGCGCACGAAGGAAGCAAAATTTGAATGCTTGAACAAGCGAGGGAGGATCGATTTTGTAAACTCGTTCATGTCCTGTGAAACGAGGTCAGAAATTGGGCGTGGATCGTGTCACCGCGCTTCCGACCGCCCGATGGAGAGAATAATGAGTCAACGGAGCATACCTTGACGACAAAGCAATCGCCGCCAGGGCCCCACGAGACGACATGGGCAAAGGACTGATCCTCAAGCATCCTAGACGAGCGATGATGATGAGATGCTCGACGAGAGCAACGGACAGAGGACACGCACTTGTAGAGTTTCTTGACAAAATCGCAGGTGGCGGGCATGTTATCGTCGACATCCTTGAGCGGAGCCTGTGGGGGAGGCTGTGGCGGGGGAAGCTGCTCGCGCTTGACTTGTCTCGACTCGGTGGGTCTCGGCGCGGTGTGGTTGTAGGGATGGATGTTCTGGGAGTGATGGAGGGAAGTCGGAGCGGCGGGGAGGGCGTCATCGCGTGAATTGGATGTGCGGTGCATGGTAGCGGGCCACGGGAGAGAGGACGAGGAGGGGGGTGGCGATGCGTGGCGGTGGCCATATGGGGAGACGCGGGTGGAGGGCGAGTTGAGCGGGGGTAGGGTATTGACGTTTGAGCGGGATGGGTTGACTGGGGGGAGATGGAGCTGCGAGGGAGGTGGAAGATGGGAGGAGTGGAAGAGTTGTTGGCGTACGGCGTATGGAGGGCCTTGGGATGGTGGATCCATGTAAAGTGGGTCTGGCGCTGGCTGGGTCGACTTGCACCCGAAGCACGAGTCCAAAGGCAATTTATTAACCATGTCGCCCAAACCCAGCTCAGCCCAAACAGTCGTAAATTGACCGTATCCGTCTCATGCCGAGCGCGGCCAGCTGCGGCGTGAAAAGAGAAGCGGACTGCAAGGGGACATCCCCCCCAACGATGATGGCACAGCGTACATCGATCGACGGACGAGTGGCTGCCCATGATCGACGTACAGAGCGGAACTTTTCGCCGACGGTCTGGATTCTACCCCAACGTTAACTGCCTTTTTTTTCCCTCAGCCGAACGACACAACGGCGCCAGGAGAATTACACGTTATTCTGTTCTAGCCACCCTATTCCCCAACGCCCGGTCTAGATCCTCGCTCATTTGTATTACTTCCGTTCATTATCTTCGTCTTTGTATCGGGCCCGCTTCCCTTCTCAGTCCCTTTTGACACGCGTCCGCTGTCCCCGGGGACATTTCCAGAGGACCTGGAAACGAGAATTGACTGCGCACTTGTCCCACAGGGACATGACTGCCCCGCTGGCATTCTTTCATCTTTCTGGGTACAGGATCAGACGGCGTTCTTTGAGCGGCCCTACAATATCAGATGTGATAGGTATTAAAGACGTGGCTCGCGACTCCCTCCTATACTGTACATGTACAAATCGTCGTGTGTCTGGCGGCCGTAATGAGTGGCTGTGTAGCACGGGACCATTGCGAGGCAGTCGTTCCGCGAGGACCCGAAGCGATGCGAGTAAATTTCGCGTTCGCGTTGGTGACGCTCCCTCCCTCTCTTCCTCTCTCCCCCGCAAGCCATGGCTTCCCTCGCTCGGATACGTCCCTCCATCGCACGTCGCATCGTCCGTATTCTTCTCTTTTTCGTTCCCCTAGCAACACTCATCCTTTTTCTTCCGTGTCTTTTAGCCTACGTTGGCGCGGTCAATTACCACGTCGGCGGACACCACTCAACTCCAGGACACCATCACAGACCACTCCCAACCCTTCACCGTCAAACTCCACCAAGATTCTTTCCGCACCTACAGATGCGACCCACCCACCCTCCAGGTCCAAGTCCAAAAAGACCAACTACTCAAAATGTACAAAGATATGCAGACCATGCGTCGCATGGAGATGGCCGCGGACTCTCTTTACAAAGCTAAGCTTATCCGTGGTTTTTGCCACTTAGCCATCGGACAGGTCAGAATTCGTCCTCGTCTTGGCGGTTTGCTCATCCCTGTTCTAGGAAGCCGTCTCCGTTGGTCTCGAATATGGAATTACCCCCGAGGACCGTGTCATCACCGCCTATCGGTGTCATCCCTTTGCAGTCATGCGTGGAGGCACCATCAAAGGTGTCCTCGCTGAGCTCCTCGGTCGTCAAGCCGGCATGTCCCACGGAAAGGGTGGTTCCATGCACATCTTCACCCCTTCCTTCTTTGGTGGTAACGGTATCGTCGGTGCACAAGTTCCCATCGGCGCTGGCCTCGCCTTTGCACAAAAGTACCTCGGAAACAAGACAGCCACTTTTACCCTCTACGGTGATGGCGCGAGTAACCAGGGTCAAGTCTTTGAGGCATTCAACATGGTGTGTAAACCAGCTCGCAAGGTGTGACAGACTGAGGATATATGCGTCCAATAGGCAAAGCTTTGGGACCTTCCTTGCGTCTTTGTTTGCGAGAACAACAAGTACGGTATGGGTACATCAGCCGAGCGCAGTTCCTCCAACACCGAGTACTTTACCCGTGGTGACAAGATCCCTGGTATCCAGGTCCGTCCCCCTCATTGACCCCTGCACACACATCGTTGACGCAGTGTCGCATATACAGGTCAACGGTATGGACATCATCGCATCCAAGCACGCCGTCGAGTTCGCTCGCAACTGGGTTGTCGAAGGTAACGGTCCACTCCTGATGGAGTTTGTCACTTATCGCTACGGTGGTCACTCGTACGCATTGCTTCATTCCCTACATGACGTTGATTACGTGACTGCGTTGATAGGATGTCCGACCCTGGGACTACCTACCGCACGCGTGAGGAAGTTCAGCGGATGCGGAGCACTCAGGACCCGATCCGTGGATTGCAACGGTACATTGAGGAGTGGGGTCTCGCCACCGAACAAGAGCTCAAGGTGCGTTTTTCACCTATCTCACTGATTCAAGTGGCGCTGAGGTCTCCCCGTTCTTTACTATTTCGATCATTTTGAAACTGGCAGCAATTTGACAAGGAGGCCAAGGTGGAGGTCGACCAGGCCGTCGAGGAGGCTAAACAATCGCCCGAGCCCCTCCCTAAGGATCTCTGGACAGATATCTACTACAAGAACACAGGGCCGCCATCCATGCGCGGTCGGGAGCGGGAGGAGGTGCGTGTGACTTCCTTTTCTGGGGGTCTACTCACACCACAACGCTGTCTATCACAGGTTCACCATTATTGAGCACGATCCGTGGTGGCTGATGTGCGCGTGAGGCGAGTGGCGAGGGTCATAGAGCGATGGTAATGGATGCATACGGACCTACGTTAGATACAGGCGCTTTCGTTTCGGTGGTATATGGTTCTACGATAAACCCTCGATCGATTGCTCCTTTTTATCGTGTATAGCATGGCGTCATGCTGACCCCGATGGAACGACAACCCATGGATATGAACACGATTCAGCCCCATTGTGGGTAGCGACCAGAATCCAGGGGTAAACCAGGATGGGAGAACTCGATCGAGTGGATAGCGGATGTTGAACTCGTTCCAAACTCCCCAGCGCGGTGGGATAAACCATCGACGACGTGCGTACATTCCCCCATCCCATTCCCAAGCGCGTCCGGGGTCAAAGGTCCCTGGTCCGAAGCTTGAGACGATGAGTACGTGCTTTCACACACTGCTTCCGTCGGCAGAGAATTCGAACGTGAAGAAAAAGTACGGCCCGGGCCCGGGGGTTCGGATGCCAACGATGAACCGCGAATACTGTTCCCGCCGGGGGCTGTGGCTAAAACGAATTTGCCAGTGGCTGAAGAGAAATACATACGTGTCGTGAGACGAGGGCTGCTGAGTGATCAGACAGAAAGAAAAAAAAAAAAAACCTTGTGTGATCTATTGAGAAAATGGGAGAATAGGTAGATCGATCATATACATGGGCCAAGAGCAAAAAAGATCATCTTCGTCGCAGGGTTCTGAATTAACCATACCTTCTTCCCCTGCTGTCATACCGCTCGCGATGGGAAAGTTTGCGCCCATCGCAGAATCAGGGATTCGGTGGGTAACAGGTGTCTCTTTAAAGTTTAGTTCCATGTCTGTGCTTGTCCTACGTCAACGGGAGCATCAATGAATTTTTTTTAAAAAGAAAGAAAAAAAAAGATTGCACCCATACACAAGTGAAAACGACCACGATGAGATCGTACATCGTTTTTGGGACGCGACTAGGTTGAATTTCGATGTTTTTTTCTTCTTTGTAACCCTTGCCGTTCTCTTCGCTCGTCGTACGAGGCTTGGACGGGAACGATTGGCGTGATTCGTTCCTCTGTTCCACGTTCGAATCAGGCCATGAGATTACCCCGCTGGAATACTCAGCGTAACAGAGACATGTGCCCATCCCGCATACGTTGAACGGCCAGGGTATGTTCGAGTCTTGCACGCGCATGAAAGACGACGACGGCAACGTTCGTAGCGTTGTGCCATCGTGCATCGTCTTGGAAAAGGAAGTATGCACATATGTCCGTCGTGACGTTGCGTGTGTGATTCGGACAGGTTGCGCCCCGGTTGAAAGGCACAAGGGGTCTTGATCTCGCTTGTCGGGGCGTTCGTAGGATCAGGGGCACGGGGTGCCCCTTTTTATACTTAGCTTTTGTCCTACAAAAAAAAAACAGGCGCAAGCATTAGCTATCGAAGGTCGGAATCCCCGCACGTCAAGGTTAACTAGGGTTAGCCATTCCGTTTTGGGGTGGATGAAACGAGCGTCGGAAGAGAACGGTCGTCAAGTGTCCGTCACGAACGTCGCAGCCTCTCGGTCGTCCGCGGTATGTGTATATATCGCCATGGCGCAACTCGTGTCGCATCCAGTATGGTGCCAAAAGCGTGAGTCAAGTGCGGACCAGAGGAACAACGATGCGATTTCGGATCGGTCGCAACCTGGAGACCCGTGGAAGAAGAGTACTTGAACACAAAAAGGCGAGTAATCGACATCTACTCTGATCTCGTTCGGTGCGATTGTGCTTGATAGCTGGTACCGTACGGGGGTCATGGATCTGCATTTCGAATACACATCGCGATCTGTACTCACAGATCAAGGGCAAGTTGCAAGAGTTACTTGGAGACTCGGAGGGAAAGATCGAAACTTACTTCATTATGAGGCAACACATGATTCAAATACAATACGTCAATCGGATACGGAAGTAAAAGACGGCGTAGGCCATCTGGATCCGATGGTGGTATGTTTGAACATGATTTCGCTTGTCGATTCCCTCGCAACCGTCCACGAGCTGTTGGAAGGCGCGTAGCAAAACTTCAAGGGCGTCCATGCTGCCCCGAAATGACTATGCCTCGATAAAGGATGCTCTGGCGTTCAAGCGGTTATGTAATAACTGGGGAAGCACCGTGACGTGGAGAGGCGAGCGGGCCAACTTCGAGTCGATGCTAGGCTAGCTTCCACTGTTAGGACCATATTATGCTTCCGCGAGTCGCTCTCTTTCGAACGGTCTGATCAGCCGCCACAAATAATTTTTATCGCTTCCACGAGTCTTTTCGCGTCAAGAACGGTGACCACTTTGTCCCATACACGTTCTCAAGAACACTGATGTCCGTGAAAAGAAATGTGGCTAGAGTACACAGTAAGAGAATCGGGGTTAAAGACGTTTCAAAGATACTAGATACCCAGCGATGGATGCTGATTTTCCTCGGTTCTTGGCAGGTGCGAGCAGTTGTAGATCAACTCCACTCCCACGAACCTATGAGATCAGTGACCGCGTATTGCTGGACTGAGTCATGTCAACAAGTTGTAGGCTATCTTCACACCCACCGAAAAAAAGTTGTCGGTTTTACTGCTTTCAAAGTCAACGATACTCCACGGTACTTCCGTTCACAAGGACCTAACATCAAAGAGTACGTCTAGCGGTCGGACGTTTTATGCAATAATGATATGAACTTCGCCGTAGGCCCAAAAAGTAGATCAATAGACTCACCTTCGAAGCTGTGTGACTTGCGGGCTCGTTTAGATAAGTGTGTGCTGATGACCGTCGAATCATTCACGAATCATGTATCAATCGAGTCCTCGTACCGTGCAGGATATCTTTCTTGCGGGGAAACCATACTGACGCCTCGGGCACATCAATGGACAGGGGCGATGGTCCTAAGCGCTTACTTCTCGTTTGCAAAGTGAGGCCTTGATACCGTACATATTTGTTCCGTCGATGAACGACGCCAATCGTCAAGTGCCAGGAAGGTCGTCGAATCGCACTTCCTGACCATTCCTCGGCTGACACTAATAAAGAGTCAGGTACAACAACGACACGCTTAGCATCGTTACTGTTCGTCCTGCACGACGCAAATGTGGTTGCATACGATTTACAGAGCGCGTCGTCGGCACTTCCCGTCGAAGAGTCTCAGGTCAGTCCACTCAGAGACACTAAAGGACGCCACCATTGAAGCCTTTTCCCACCAGTTGTGAGGACGATCGTAATACCGTCCCCCCAAGGTGGAAGGTAGGCAAGAAAGGGGAGACGAATGTGGACTTACAGCGTGCGAAAACCAGATATTCGCACCAGCCCACGCCATCCGCGGGGACAACGCAGTACATGGCGTACGCCAAGTAGGTTTCGAGGAACAGTCACAACTCAGTACTCAGGCCCAGTCGGGGCCCGTTCGCCCCTTGGATTTGGCGTTTGTCATATCACCCGTCCAAGGATGGAACTGCGCGACCGTCTTGCCAATCAGCATTTGATCTGTACACCGAATTTGGCTATTCCGCACCGCAACCACATAAGTAAGCCCGCCGAAACATACACAACTAAAGAACAAGACGAAACCCACAGTGATCTCCTCGAGCGCGGCGCTACACAGCTCACTGTGAAACCTTCCACCTATGGCTCCACCGCCTTCCCAACGAATATTCCCCGTTCGTCACGGGCTTCCATTCCATCTTCACCCGGATCACTGGCCTCCGCATCCAAGGCAACGTTGTCGATTGGTGTACCTGTTACTTGTTTAATTTTCGTGCGCCCGCCGCAGCGCTCGCGTCATCGTGGCGACGAGGGGTCGAAGCAGATCCAGAAGGTCCAAGAGGAGCCCTGTTTGCACATAATCGGTACGGTGTATGCTCCTCGTGCCACCTCGACAAAAGTGACCGTATGAATTCGCTGCAACTTTCGTCTTTCACCATCAGTACTTCGTGAACTGGTATGAGTTGGACGAATCGGGGGAAATGATGCTCATTGCATAACAATCGTGTTTCTTGCTTCACCCACACGTGCGAGGACTGCGGAAAGACCTGCAAAAAAGGTGGATGGACAATCGCACAATCGCTTTAGGTCGTGGATCCTCCTTACGACAGCTCTAGATGCTGGTCAATTGTTTAATGAAGAAAGCCGTCTGTGCTGAATCACATACGCTGGTGGTGAATGACCTAATTTCAAAGTGAGCATGACGAATGAACGGAGTGTTCGTAAGATTGCCACATCTTGAGCTGGAAAGAGCAGTCCACCAATCATAGCGCAGCATCAAAGACCAATATGAAGCAACTTTCGAAATTGGGCTATAAGTGGTTGACGAAAGCTGGAAGAGCGGCCGTTGTCCTTTTCGCTTTCTTTCACGTAAAGAGTTAATTAATAATTGTTAAGTAATTGAATTACATAATAATTGTGGCTGACCCGTACATCATCGCTGGGCGGGGACCATCTCCTCCATGGCGGGTGATCCATGCTACTCCGTCCTAGGACCGCACGCCTTCACGCCAATCAAGGTTTTCTCGTTAGTGAACGAGTTCTAGAAGTACGAGAGTTTGAGAAGCACTCCACCGTCCCTTAAGCTCCGCTCGCCTTGGATCCAAGATAATACCGCTCTGGAAACAATGCGCTCAGAATCCAGATAACTTACCTAGGAACGCCGTTCTTCGTGCGCACATCATCTTCCACCTCCACATCGGTGCAACTTGGGTACCCGGTGTGTTCTTCTGCATACTTTCTTGAGTTGTATCTCCGTTTTCTGCAGATTGAGGTCGGTTGGGTTGGTAGACGTCAGTCTTGCAGGCCCCGCGTAAATTGTTCACGTCAGCCCGCATCGCCTCGCTCATACAGGCATGTTTCGGTTTCATTCAGCCACGCTACGGCGATGGCTCGGTGTGTCAGTAACTCAGGGGTGATGATGCCCCTGGGCCTGGTGGCCCCTGCAAATTGGCCGAGGCTCGTTTCAGAGACGTCGCCGGAGTCGGATGTGCTCGGGCCGCGGAGCTCAGAGATTCAGAGAAAGTGAGTTTTCCGAGCGTGTGAACGTCAGTGGGGTTTCTACTCGAGAAAAAGGCTGATGCCCCTTGGTAGTAGTAAGACATGCATCATCATGATGGTACGATTGCTAGGCAACGAATCATTATATCTGCTCCACCACGTTATATGTAAACTCTCCTCAAACACTACCGTATGGAAAAAAAAAAAACATGTCGCGGAAAAGCCTTGATGAAAATAGTGGCTAATGGTCTCCAAGTGTCCCGTTGTGCAATGTCCGAACAAAGAAAGTAGGTCCGAGCTGACCGACGTTCAGCTCACGCGATTATAATCGTCTGGTTCAGCGTTTCCAAGAACGGATAGAGTCCAGCCTACACCCAAACAGATACAAGTCAGCCTCATCAACCTCCCCAACTGTCATCGGTGTCATATCAACTCACCCCGATGAGCGTGACGTGCGCCACACCGATCAATGCAGTGCCTGTTGCAACCGAGCTAGGCACCTGCACGGTGAAGTTTTGGTACGGCGGCAAGTATGGTTCATGATATACTGGATCAAACGGCCCGTTGTACAGGATGGAGCCCATGAAGCTTGAAGGGGGCGTGCAAGGGCGGTTTGGGCAAGACTGCAAACCGATGGCGACAGCAACCTCTTCAGAGCCCGTCAATGTGTTCTGGGAAGCAGGAAAATGAAGGGTGGGATTAGTGAGGCTGGCGGGGAAGCGAAGGGGAAGATATGGAGAGTGGCGGGACATACAGGGCGTTGTACTTGGACGACGAGGTTGTCCCCTGCGCTCACGGTTTGTTGGGCCATCGGCAGTCCGATGACAGCGCCTTGTGCAAAGACGGCGGTGGCGAAGAGGAAGAGGGTGAACAAGGATTTGAACATGATAGTGGCTAAGGGAGAGAAATCAATACGTAAGTTGAGGGAAACCAAGTACTGTCAAACGCATCACATCTTATACCCGGAGAGAAGTATAGCGATGGGCATCGTTGCCCGTATGCGGGCCAACTTCCCGACGGTTGGACAAGGAAGATGCGAGGTGCCGACACCGCCATATTGTAAACGCATATTGTTTGTCAGGTCTGCGGTTATGATCACCGCAACCCTCCGATATATCCAAATAGAGGCAGGACATGGTGAACGTGCGTCGTGCGCAGGTTCATTTTGCCTTGAACTCTCGGAGTGACCCGGAGGTTGGATCGGCTGCACGTCGGATCATCGCCACGGGTCGTCTCGACATCCGCCCTCTCTCCTCTGAAGTTCAATTGCAATGGTGCACCTGCGAATAATGCAATGGATCGACTTTGATCGGCAACGGCGATGCGGATATTGCTGGACAAACTCGCTGCAAGCAGTCCAAGGCTCCAACTTTCCGGTTGCTCCAACTTGCGCGAATCCCAATCTACTTCACATTACCTCCCCGGTGTGTTCTTCAGCTTCCTTTGGTAATACCATTTGAGGAGCCTCTTTGTCGTTGGTCCGAATCAAACAGTTGCCTGCAAGGAGTACTCAGTAACCTAGGACCAATGAGTGCTTGAGCCGTCGACGCGGCCCATCGCCCTCCTCGGATATATCATACTTACAGGAATTGGTCGTCGTGTTCAGGCATCTGGGTAGTGGTCCTGACTGGTCCTGACTGGTCCTGACCATCGGCTACTGTCGGCTAATGTTAGCCATTTTGCTGAAGACGCTCGGGTATTGCTTCGACAGTTTTGAATTCCCATACTTACCTTTATCGTCAATGCTGCATGGGAGCTGACTAGACAGGATGTCAATCAAAGACACGTCGTACGAGTTCGAGTTGATGCCGAGTCCAAACCTAAAACGCTGGCTGACCTCGTTTCCATCATGGCACGAGACTCAAGAATGAAATGGTACGACAAATCTCAACGCTCGGGCGCTCACGAACGATGATGTACATGTTTCAGATCGCACAGTGGACGTTTCAGGTGGTTCACTCTATCAAAAAAAAAGCTGTACTGTATAGAGTACCTCGATCGAAGTCAGGTTCCAAAGTCAATATTTCAATTGTGGATTGCGCGCTTCTCCGTATTCTTTCAAATGTGGGGTCACACTCTCACGATCAACGCGCCTTGCTGTACGTCGTCCGTTTTTTCGTTGTTTATACTTTGTTTACACTTATCCCCTTTGTATGTCCGGGCTTCCCAGACTCTAATCCCTTCTTTCTACTGCGCATGCTAGGGTGATCCGCCGGCTCGTAAGTATTTCCGTGATAAATAACCACTAGTCTGGTCTGGTTTACGTCGTTGGGTGCCTCGGGCATCCGGGATCTTCGAAGTACTGAGTTATGTACTCGGAGGTACACCGTTGTTACTATTCCCACGGATGGGTAGTTACCTCCCAGACCGAAGAACAGTGCGTCCGATGGGTGTACCTTGGTCCTGTTTCCCTTGGCAGTTTGGAGCAATCGATCCTTTCCTGTTTTAGATGGTGTTAATGTAGTTCGTCGTCATTCTCACATATATCATAGCATGCCCGAGGTCTCGGACATCGGACATGTCAACATTAAGCCCTCGGGCTCCGGTTGTCGTCTCTGACCGTAGTCTTCTCTTGCGGGGATGTGGACTTAACTGTCCCAGATCGTCGTATGGTGGATCGATTATGTCAAATAAGGCATTTGAGTGGGCGAAACACTGCGAAACTTCATCGAATAGTAGCGCCACAACGCTCCCCCTCTCCCACACCTGCACAAGGTGTCAATTAATCAATATCATGATGCGGACTTGATGTGGCCTTGAATCATGAAGATGCCCGTATACCCCTACGCTTACCCATCTGACGCCCAGGGACCTAATACAATAACCGGCCTCCAATTGAGGGACTCACCTGTCGTTACAGGCGCTAGTTTGCTTCTTCGCCGTTCGGACCTCAAGGCCTCATCTCCCCCCAATGCGTTAACTAAGCAATGGATTTGATTTACGTAGTTTGAAAAGTGTCGATTTCGTCCACGTTTCGGATCCAACTGCGACGTGGAGATCGGACCGATCTCGCCGGCGATGCTTTTTCGTTCACTGGCAGCTCCCATATGTTCTACACACAACGGAGGTGGATTTGAGTCCTGTATGAGCGAACGCAACGTCGAACGACAAATGCCGTCTGCAAAGGTGACTTTGTCAGCGTCAAGGAAGAAAAACAAAACAGCGACGCGTCGTCACCGTCTCTTGCGAAGGTTACCCTCGGGCCTCGTGTTCCTGCATGTCTTGTCGCGCGGCAGAGGCTGCCTTCATACCGCTGAGCTGCAACGTGCAATGGACCTCGGTGCTTATCAGCTCAAACGTTGGACCACTTTAACGTCTGGCCTCAGCTTGGCGTCTGCATGGCACCCGGTTCAGGGAGATCAGAAAATCCGACCCGATATAGGGATCTATGGCGACGGCCCGGCTAACGAGAGAACAACGACTTCTAAACGGACTCATCCTGATCCGACTCAACTCCCATTCAATCCTTTGACGGGCCACGCCAAGCCAAATCGGGGTGAATAGCTTTACCGTTCCATCAACTGCGCCATCAAAATGGAAGCTGACGTTCTCTACTGAACGGGTACTTGCTCACAAACGCGATCACGTACGTGCAACGTTTTGCTGTGCCTCTTTCGCTCGCGAATATCCCAGGAATGTTCACGTCATGGATAAGTCGGCGTAGTGTGGTTTCCCTCGTTGTCCGTGGCGATGAGGATAGCCTTGATTGATGGCGTAGTGAACCAGTGTCTAAAGGGTAAGAGGGGCGCAGATACAGTAATCGCAAGAAAAAACACCTTCTTGATGCTACTTTTAGAAACTGAACGGAGGATCGATGAGAGCAGTCTCTAATAAGGGGCGTCTATTCATTGGTCGCGATGTGGGAGGACATATCCAGTGAGCGGTACACGCCCTTGGGACTTTACTAGGTGGAGTAAACGTCGATGTACTACTTATTTCCAAGCGGAGCAAGGGCCGATCGGCTTGCTGTCTAGCGGCGTCGTATATGAGCTTCATATCAAAATATTGAGCGCTGACCAACATGAACGATGTTTACTCGCTGCCGCCGTCTCAGCTTGAAGGATGTGACTTGCCAGTCATGATGGGCTTTCCGTAATGAATTTTTTCGGCGTTTATATTGAAGTGGTAATAAAGGAGGTGGAGGCTGCAGTTGGGCTGCAGCATGTCCAGAAGCATCCTCGATCGGGAAACGGCAAGCCTTGGGCTGGTGAAACGTAGTTTGGGCGAATAGAATGAACGGCGACAGATGTAGGATAATCCGTGGCAAACAGACAACAGCATCTGGCAAGCGATGTCTGCTTCGGAGCAAAAGCGCCGGCCAAGCTCTGTCATCGTTCCGACGGGAGTTGCGGGTGCGTGCCAACCGCTCAAGCTCAATTGCGAGGGTAAGTATATGCACAGTATCTGAGGACTTCGCCCCTTCTCAGGGACGCGATCTAGCTCGTGATTTTTCGACTCTGGATGCAATATACGGAGAGAGAGAGGGGTTCTCAGGCAGGCCTCTCATTGCCCACGGCGGTCATAGCTTGTTCATATTCCTGGACTTGTGGTGGTAGCGAGATCAAAATATGTACGAGTTTTCTGTCAGGCGAAAAGAGATGTGCTGGATGGACACTCAAACGGGTACGGAACAGAAGCGGGAATGGTATCATGACCATCGTCGTTACCGACAGAAGTACTGGGAAGACCCAGCGAAAGCTGACTAGCTATCGTGGGCCAATGAGATGTACAGAAATACTCTGGTGATCTCGGAGTGAGCAAAAATAGCGAGTTGTTCCAAAGAAGGGGAATTGGAGTCGAAGAGGGGCTTTACAGTGAGAAAGTGAATGTCGGGGAGACTGAAGATAGCATTATGAAAAAAGGGGCATTCTGGGATGAAGAGGTGTCGTCGAGACCCGGTGCCGGACGGAGCTAAATTATTGCCGAGTACAAAAAAACTCGTACAATAGACAAGTACGAGATTTGAAGACGGTAGACGAACTCGACTGATCTGTGGCGATACAGCAGGAAGTAGAGAGAGGACGACGGGGGGGTCGGGGTAGAGGCAGCGGAAGCAATGATCGGG
>QFEM01000054.1:0-12992 GCA_003316205.1 Boletus bicolor
AGACTTACTCCTCCGTCCTTGTTCGTACACCATATATAAGTACTTACCGATAGGCCATGTATCTCAGTTCGAATATCGCATTAGACTCACCTCCACCTCTCTCTGACCCTCTCTGAATCTTGACGGCTCACCTCCGACCCAACCTCTGTCGAACTACGGTTACTTGTAACCTTTCGTTCACCCTCCGATCATCTCCGTAAATACGGGACACCGGACTCAGACAAGGACGCACCACATATGGTGAAGCCAAAGTCCTGCTCGCCTGGTACATAACTCCGGAGTTCCGGAGTTCGTACCGGAGTTGATCCGGTCTTAACAGTATGAACAAGCCCCTTGGCTTCTTTGTAATGGTTTCGGATGAAGTACGCTATAACACCATAGTCAACAAGAGTGAATATGGACAAACTAGATCTCATACTGAGTGCTTCATATTTGTCTTTATTCCAGAATGCAAAGTGTTCCTTGATGGCTTGATGCCAGTGAAAGCACATGGATGGTGTGTACTTTGGGCTAGCTTGTTGGATGCAGAGAAAACATGCTCACATCCTTCACCCTCTGTGTTTCCTGTACCCTCAATGTACATTGGATGCCAATCCAATTGACACAAACAGTTGTGTGCATGTTCATGGAAGGTGCCAACCATAAATTGCAAGTTGAGGGCTTGTATTCTTGCTCCAATGCTGCTGGAGCCTGCTGTTTTTGTGAATGCACAACCAATGTCATAAGCACAGGCACCATTTGGACCATATACCGAGAGGAGGCGATCAATAATTGTGAGGAGATATTTCACCCTGAATCTGTTAAGCCCTTGACTAACCACTAGGCAATGCACCTAATGATCAACCTACAGAACAACACAAACAGAGCAACAGGAGTACAAGGCAGAACTGGCCAAGTACTATAGTGAGCGGGATGTGGGTTTAACCACAAGTTCAAGAGGAAATGGATAGATAGAGGTCTATCAGATAGAATTCCAAAACTAGGTTACATGAAGTAAGCGACTAACTATATATACGGTACTGCTTGAGGGCAGGCATGAGATATAGAATGTGCTAGAAGATTACCTAATGTGATGTCATGGTGACATCATAGTCTGGGCTATTAGGGCGAAGGGGAATCTAAGATAAAGGTGAAATGAACGGTGAAAGATGTCATCGGGGTGGATCGCCGATGCATGTGAAACGGTACTTAAATAGAGGTACAAGGGAAGAGATCTGGGTAAAGGGGGAAACAAATCGAGATCTGGATCTGGAATCGAAGATCGGGATTTAGGAGTGACCATAACGAGAGGTCAATGATAACAGTTTGTAAGAGAAACGAAAGGAGTGTGATGGAAATCGGATCTAGCCGAGATAAGATAAGGTAACGAGAGACGAATAAAAGGAGGAAACAGAGAGGGGGGATAGGATCATAAATAGACTGTGGCAATGAAGAGTTAGCTAAGGGTGCCATGACTTAGCTAAGGTAGCAGTCAGATATCGGATGGGATCTGTGAATAGGGGTGAAATCTTACAGAATCCTATCAATACAAATTATACTGAAATAGAACCTCACTTACAATTCACTGCTCTTTACCATATCACAAGCTAACAATACAAAGCGATGACAGCACGTTGCAACAAAGATCCCAGACTCCTCAAATATGTCATAGGTCTTCTTCCACATATCAGACCAAGCATTTCACCAATGGTCAACACAATTGAATGTGTTGGAAACTTCAGATGTAGGGACAGTCTCCCAGTCATCATTATCTACTTGGGTGTTCTACTTGGGTGTCTGGGACCACATTTCCAACCTGCATATTGATAGTTGGGATCAGCCAGTGGTAGCAGCAGTAAGCATTAGACAAACCTGGGTGGCAGTGACCTCATATTTGAATTGGTTCACTTCTTTGTTACTCAGCCAATAGGTTGATCTTGCTACACATGAATCTGGCCATGGAACCTTGCCATATATTGCAGTGTCCCACTGCTTCAAGCTATTGTTCCTATCAATAGAAACCAACTAGTTGAAAAAAAGTTTTGGCTCATCTTCTAAACAGTAGAAGCAGGCTGGGCACTCATTTTGAAGCCTCCACTCTTGGCTGTTACAATTAAGCACTTCTTGAATATGTTGATCAATGTGACACATAATCTCCAAGTACACATCAAAAGTGTGTGAGAGTTGTTTGAGAAAATAAGGTCAAAATGAAACCTAGTTCTTAATCAATATAGAATGAGCTGAGGCCAATGCTGGTCTTACATTATGAAGATGACACAATGTCTTACATTGGGTGTAAATGCTGAATCGTGGACACATACGATGTGCTTGCCAAAAAATGGCAAGTGTCCAGATCGAGATGGCTACTTCTGGAAACACTGGTGAACAGCCCAAGTAACCATGGGAGAGAAGGTTTTTGTTTGGAAAGATATGATCAGGGTGTGTGGTAAGCATTGCCTTCCGCCTGACTATAGATACAAAGTTAGATGATATCAATGAAGATGATATGATGTACAAAAGAGATCAATGAGCTCCATCTCACCAATAGTGCCTGAAGAGTCAGCACATTCCTCATTGGCTTCACTGGGTAGATCCGTTGGAAACCCTTCACTGGAGTCACGTGAACGGTAATCCAAATAAGCCTCAACAAGGCAAGGCATCCGACAATCCCATTGGCTGACCTGGAGCTCAACACAATCACAATGATCCCAAGTGTCTGCTGAATGCCTGCATATTGTTGTCAAAGATAGGCAAGCTAAAAATGAAACATAAAAAAAAACCATCCAGAAACATGCTTGAAAAGGCCAGAGAATTCATCACCATTATCATCGTTATCATCATCACTGTCAGGATCCGACTCCATATCATTGTAAGGTTGAGGCTGATCATAATTAAAGTCCATGCCTTGGTCTTTGTACATCCAGTGACAAAATACCACCAACTCTGACAGGAGATTCAGAACTCTGGAGTGCGGGAACTCCAGAGTAGTAGTAGACATCCATTACTGTTCTGGAGTTATGGACTACCAACTTTGGAGCATCTCGTTTTCTTTCGGTACAACATTACCACATTGCTTACTGTTTTCTCTTGGTTCTCTTTCCCTGACATTTATTGAGGTATGAGTGTGCCTTCACCATATACTATATAAAGCCTTTACTTCACATCCAAACCCATCAGTTGTTTTCACCTGTCTTAGGCAGCAGCTGAGGTGAGTTGCCATTTACTTACTTGTACTTACTCAGAAACTCATGTACTGTAGCTCCAGTCTGCTTCTGTTCTACTAGGTAATTAACATAGTTGTTTTTGTGTGTCTTAGACAGCAGCTGAGCTCCAGTCCACTCTGGTTCTACTAGCTGTGCTCTGCTCCAGACCTCTGAAACTCTGACTTTTGATATTTGGTCTACTGCATCTTGGTCCTCAGGAGGAAGTGCTTGAAGAGCCCAATGTTATTGCATCTGGCTGAGAGAGCAAGAACATAAACTTACCCTAGAGCTCTGCAACACACTGCTCATGAATGGCTTGGAGGCGGTCAGCCTGCCTCCCCACACATAGTACCCTTGTCTGCCTAACACCTCCTTTGAATCCATGGATGGAGATTGATTTAGAGAGTTCCCAGTGTCTCGTGGCAGTTAAACAGGGCATGGGAGGCTGGAGCAAGGCAAGGGTGCAGTTGATGGGTGAGGCTAGCACTGCAAAGGCATGGAGAATGTAGGAGACAGCATAGAGCTAGCTAGAGAGGTGATGACGACATTGAAATGAGGGAACAGGGTCAACAAACACTGCCAATGCCACAAAGGTGCACGGAGGATAAAAAAGATGGTGTCAAGCTGGCTACAGACAGCGATGGGGTGGCAATGGGGCAATGAATGTGTTTGATGAGTGGGTATCAGGTTGCAGATGCTGCCAATAGTGAGGATGACGCCTAGATAGCGCTAGATGACATTGATGACCACAGAGGAGAGGGAGAGGGAGAGGGAGAAGGGAATATAGGCCATACGTGGGATTATGATGTGCACCCTGAGGGGGGATTCCTAATGTGGCAGCGCTGTATAATGCTGAGCCATGCAGGAACTGAGGAGCTTAGTATTTGGGGCAGATTTGAGGCATTATGTATTGCTGGTGTTGGCAAATTTGTGTAAAGAAGCCCAACTAAGCATTACAACAATATTTTGGGCCAAGCTTAATAAGGCTCACACATCGGGAACAATAGGTGGACGAACCAAGGGACTGCCGAAGTTGTTGTATGAGTGCTTTGATCTCTGGATGATGATGAGTTGTAGCTATGAGTGACAAGAAAGTGACGTCTACACAACCTCTCTCTCTTTGATCCCAAGCCTTCTGCAAATGTACGGGGATGAGCAGAAGCTGGATACACATGAACATGACCGACCTTAATACTGACAAAATGTTTGAATAGGTCTATTTGATAGAATAAGAGTATCACTTTACAGCATTAGCAATCTACTCGTTGTGAGAAGATAATAAACGAAATTATAACAAGGAAAGTACCTTTGCCTTGTCCATCCCCTGCCTCTTTGCATGGAGCTGACTTCTGTCCACTTTTCATTTCTGCTTCTTCTGCTGCCTCTCTGTGGACTGCCCATTTTTGCCAATTTTGACAGTGATGAGCCACTTGTGACGGGTTCCTGAAGAGGCAGATATTTAAGCTGATGCAGTTTGGTGACCATAGACAAACAACAAGCAGATCTGGTCTTCCTGGCCACTCTGAAGCTCATCTTCTTCCATGCTTGCACCACTGTCGATATACTCGCTCTCGCCATCATTTCCACCCTCATTTTGCTATTCCCATCCAACATTACACACATGGTGGGTATAGAGGAAACTGCACAAGAATCTTAGTGTGTGCTACTGTATATCAAGCATGTGGTTACCAAATAGAGGATGGCCAGTTGTGGTGCATTGCGAATGGCAAAGTGCGACTTGGAACACACAGCAAATGGGTGGAGTCATGAGCTAATCAAGTCCAAAATGCCAGGCTCTGTCTGGAGCCTGAAGCTAGGCTAGTTTGTATAGACCACGCTATTCCAGTACCCCCCATGTTGTCAATGCAATGTATATCATGGTAGGTAGATGGAAGAGTTAGTTACAGTGCTATTACAACCTCAATAATCCAATCCCAGGAAAGCTCCGCTTCTCTTGCTGCAGAGCCGTCAAGTCAAGCCACTGAAACATATTGTTTACTTTTTGATGAAACCGTGACGCTTAGTACCATACTGACAGACTCTCCATCCCCTCCCTTTTTGGCCTTGATGACCATGCAGAGTGTGCCCTTCTTGAAGGGGGAAAAAGGTGTCAAGAACTTTTCGTGGATGTTATTCTGAAGAATCTTGGCACCCTTTGTTTGAGCTATGAGGGAGACAGCAAGGTGGGAGGAGGGTACTGTCTCACCTGATGCCGATTGCAAAGGATCTGGAACAGCGGTCCAGCAGAGGTGTCCATCGTAGCCAGTGCACCAACCAGACCCAATCTTGAAAACTGCATGATACACCTTGACACTTCCTTTGACCACTGGATGCAAAATAAAGTCGAGTTCTAGATATATAGTCAGTCCTGCCTGTTGCTGAGGAAACAAGAAATTTACTGGTTAATGGTATGCTGGCCCCGGCTTCAGTGTTCACTGTCTGGGCATCTGGAAGACCTAGAGAACCTGTGTCCAGGGTGACTTGAGGTGGTGTTTGCTGCCTGGGTTGCTCTGGGATGTCACCCCTTCTGAATGTGGCAGCCACTGCGAGAAGCTGGGCATGCGAAAGAGATGATCTGCCCAATGTGGTCTTACAACCCCTGAACAAACAAGGAAGTTAAGAACTTTGGTGTGTGACTAGAATCTTACCTGACAATGACATGGATTTTTTGAGAACACAAGAAGTGGCATTTCCTGGAGTAACCACACACGAATCTGGTGCTATACTTTTGAGCGTTCCTCGCCAGCCTTTGTATTCACCTCTGATGATTAACACTTCCTTGCCCAGGTATTGCTAAGCCTCATCATGTTCAGACACCCTGGATTCATGCGCAACATGTGTGATCGGAACAAAGAAATGATCCTGATAATAAACTTAATGAGTGAATGGAAGCGAAGGCAGGCATTTATGAATTCAGCCCAAGTATTCACCTCCAATATCTTCTTCTGGAGGTCAATCACCCCAACTATCCCTCGTCTGCCTATCCATCTTCCTCATACTACCTCGGTGACATCTCTGGACCTGACGTCGTAACCCCGCTCAGGTGAATATCTGAGGAAGTTTGGAGGTGGCAGGAACTTTGCCAATTTAACATCAACAGTGAGAGCATATCCTGGAAGATATGGGCATAAGAAAACCATGCCTGAACAGATGGTCTCTACCATCCCAAGATATCCACAGTAAGGGCCAGAAACTACCTTGGCAGCATCACCAACTTGCACATCGTCACGAGTCTCCTTGAAGATTGTGGTTGTGGACAGCATGAAATGGGAGTGATCAGGCTTGTATGACTCCAGAAGGTACAGGGGGGCGCGAATCTAAGAAGCATGTAGTAATTAAATTTCATTTAACAAATTGACTTACCAGTGCACTATCATCATCGAGGAATGTCACCTCCTGTGTGAGGATATTGACCTCTGTGACAATTCCTGATTTCCTAATGTTCTGATGATGAACGCTGTTCATGTCACTGCAGGAATCAACAACAATGCATGTAAGATCTCCTGCTTGGTAAAACCTCTCTAAAATCGAGAGGGGTGCAAAGTATCAGTTTATCTCTTGGGTCACCATGATAGTGGAATTATTTTCATGGTCAATAGAAACTAATCTTGCATGAAGACCAATGTAGGCTGCATCATTCACAACCACGTGGTTGAAGGGCTTCCAGAATTTCTGGTTGTACCATCTGAAAGTGTCATTCATAAATGATGGTGTGATCTTGGATTCAAGATGCAACAAAATCTGATGGGGAGAGGGGGTGAGGCATGGATGAACTTGTTTCTCCAATAGCTGCAGTAGTAAAAGCCCTGCAACATAACAATGTCACTTGAATTTATATGTCGGAATCCCTTGCATAGAAGTGCACGGAACACCCCCATAGCTCTATGGGGAAAAGAGTCAACGAGCACAAATATCCTGGCCAATCATTTCATCATCATCATACTGAGGAAGTGGTTTGAGTTCCCACAAGGCTGCTAGAACGTCAAAAACTCTGGACTGTGCATTGAAGGATGTGATGTACCCCAAATCTCCCTTATACTGCCCATATTTTGAGATGATGCACCATGCTGGGATTGTACACACTTCCCCAAATACACAGATGAGAGGTACACACTTCTCCATGGGCATGAGTGTTAAACTTTGGACACAGTCGGTGTGAAAGGGGGGAATGTGGCAGCACAAGGTCATTGGATCGGGAGCCCACATGTTAACGCGGCCATACAGTCCTTCTACTGTGGATGTGGGCAAGTGGGCTTCATTCCATACCGTTGCAATATACTTTGCAGAATCGGCTTTGTAGTCACAGTCAGGGATTGAAAGTAAAGTTCAGATCACACGACTTACCAGGAACAATTCTAACTGACCACTGTTGGATGGAATTTAACAGAGTAGAGGGGTGGGATGGGGACCTTGGTTCCAACATTGGAGACATTGGAGACTTGGATGGTGGGACAGAGGTATGGCCATAGGTAGTAAGTCTGCGATGATGTTCCACAAGTGAGATTACCTTGAAGTTTTGCTCTCACTTGTCTAAATTATCCTCAAATGTGAGTTCGGATACAAGATTTTGTTATAATATGAACATTTTCAAACTTTTTCGCACTTCAACTTTTCTTCTTTCTAGTCACGTGATCAGTGCACGTGACCATGGGAACCAGCACATGACCAGGTCTAGAACCAATGACGTCATACCTCATGGTACCTGCGCCCTTTTAATTTCTGCTCTTCTCACACTGCCTCTTTAATCTCTGTTGCTTCTTTTCCTGTGCCTAGCTTCTCTCATTAGTCTATTTATAGTAGTTGCTCTCACGCATAGCATGGTCTGTGCACGCGCCTGTAACCTATATAAGCTAGATACTTTGCAACTGGAATCCCCAGTCTAATCCACTTTGTTGTTTGCTTCACTGGTCATTGCCTGAGGGACTTGTTCCTTCTTGTAGGCCTGCATCAACTGGATCCGGACTACTCCTCCATCCTCTTCTTTTTCATTCGCCAGGACCTGTGTAGCCTGAGAGACTTTCGAGCCTTGTGGTGTTTTCTGTTGTTCGCAATAGGATCATAACAATTTTCCTAGTAGCCAATCTTCGTATACTTTCTGTGCTGGAAATCCAGCATATGTATCAGGTATTCAAAGTTGAGTGCACTGCTCAGCCAGTCATCGACCGCCTGCCAGAGACCAATTGTTACGACGGCCGGGAGGCTATCGTAATGGGGCCTTCGCTGGACAAGGATGTCGCTTAGAGGGCGACGACGCAGTTAGCACTCAGGGGATTCCTAGGAGCGCACAAGGGAGTACTCAAGGAGATTCCTTAGTACGAGGGACGAAGGAGTGCTATAGGGGATTCCTTAGCACGGGACAAGGAGTCGTTGGTGAGACGACGACGCAGTAGCCTGAGGGTTTTCCAAACAGGCGGGCAAGGGTTCGACTAGGGTAGATACCCGTAGGCCGACGAAGGTTCCTTTATGAAGGAAGTACAAGGAGCGGTCACTTAATAGTAGACCAGAGACTTAGGACGACGAGTGAAGGATAAAGGCGTGGATTGCCTTAGCGCAGATCGAGATACAAGGGTAAATCGAAGGAGGTCTAAGCTAAGGAATCATAGTATAAAGTGGAGGGTTTATATACCCCTGGATACGCGCACGGGCCAGGTGCGGGATACCTCGGGATCGGGATAAACCGTGGGATAACGCGTATGGAGTCGGGAGAAGTGCGTATCCTGTGTATCGTAGTAAATTGGATCAGAGAAAGAAGAGAACTAAGGACACGTGCATGAAGCATGCGAAACACGTATCCGACTATCATGGGAACAGTCAACGAAGACAAGGGTCAAGGGGAATGTACCTCTGGTATGGAATAGGGGGAAGCCAGAGGCGGAGAAAAGGAAAGTAGTCCAAGGGACGAGCTAGTGCACGAAGGATGCGTAGACCAGGCGCTGGTAGTACAAGTATACTGAGTAAACGTAGCAAGTGAAGAAGAGAAAGAAAAGAAATAGCAAGTTGTAACACCAATATCATCCAGCACCTCTAAATCTTCATCTGTCCCTTCATATCCTTCTCCTTCTTCATCTTCTACTTCTCCACCGCCGCCGAATTCATACTGCTGTGATATTGCATTGATAGCTTGAGTGTACCTTGACAGACTGGTGGCTGGAACATGGTATATATGAGACTCACTAGGGAGGGAAATGAAATGTTCGCTTGACTCATCTTCCCCATCTGGAACAATCAACAGGTCTAAAGCGCATCAGAAACGGAATGAAGACACCGGATATGTGACATACCATTTTCCTCTTCCTCTGAGCTGTCGTCCTCTTCTTCGCCAACATGGGCTTCCAGATCCAAATAGTGAGTAATCCAGGCTTCTGCACTGCGTTGAGTATGTTTTCCCTTCTCAATGATCTACAAGGTGATCAGTTAAACACAGAGATAATAGGGTGCAACTGACCTTGCAACATTTGGGAAAAGGCAAGTTGTCAGATGCTGGATGAATCTTTCTGCAATGACACTTCAAGTCTTTTGATGGGCCTGAAATTGTGATGTGAGTAAGTACTGAGTATGTCTGGTACAACTTACCAGGTAACACATTCTGGCTGGTAATCACATCACCTGATGGATCAGTTAGGAAGGAAAGGCCATGGACTCACAAGGCAGTTTCTACTGTCGCAGTAGCCCCAAGCACATCATCCTCTTCTGAGTGAGTAAAGAGCTGATCGAACAATAGTTTCCAATCCTCATGCTTATAGTTGCTGATTTCCCCCAGTTTTTGGGTGAGTGGGATAAACTTGATTTCATTTTTTACCCACTGCATCACGTAGTGCCAGGCCTCGATCCAATCCATTAGGGACTGTATGTTAGAGCCTTTGGAATAGAATGCATGAGTAAGCCATCAATGTGGGACTTGGGCCACTCACTCATTGCAATGTTCAGGTCGTTCGTGCTTGTCGACATCTGTCAGAGTTTATTTTTTGATCAGAAGATAAACAGCTCCAATGCCCTAAACCACACTCACGTTGGTATACAAACCTACCCTGCGATCACCACCACTATGTTATGATGCTGGAGTGGAAAGAAGGTGCAAGACCACTTTGTTACGCCATTTGTAGGGATTGCCAAATTGGTTTGCCAACTGTGGAGGTGTACCATATGTGGGGATTCTATTGTGTATTATGTAAGCTATAAAGATAGATGCAAAGAAATGGAGCACCACATACTGATGCAGTGACTGCATGTAATTATGCATATGCATTAAGTACCAGCACAACCGTCCTTTGAGGCTAATCCCAGTGATCTATTGAGTTCATTGTTTTCGGCGGAGGGACTGTACCTGAAATTGATGGATTAGCGATAACATCAGGGATTGCACCTGCAAGCAAGTGCCATAATGAGTGCAACTGTGGCGAGCTAATTGTTTTGACATTATGGAGTGGGTTTGTTTCATGTCCTAGCATGCATTACTACTTTTCTACAAGCAGTAGGCAAGGTACAGCAGGGCACAACAATAGTTGACTACTACAAATATTTTATTAGTCCATAGGATGGGAGAAAATGATGAAGAGCAGAAGGAAAATGCAGGTGAACTTCTTGGTTGTAAATAGGAATCAGCAATTTCAGTATCCACCACAAAGTCCACTGCGACATGCCTTGGTCAAGTCCAAAATCGCTGATCCCTATTTAAGATCAGGAAATTCACATGCAACATCTCCCTGCTCCTTCACCGCCACCACACTTTGGTATTTCTGTCACATAGAAATGAGGTAGTGATGTCCTGGGTACGTCCCCACTGCTCCGTTTTGTCCTGGTGATTGACCACCTCAATCTTTTATAGAGGACCAACTGTGCGCCAACATGTTCTCGGAGCTGAATGCACGTCTACAACAGATGGAGGACAGACTTGAGGTCCTCAAAGTGAGGACAACCCTTGTATGTCTGCACACGCCGTTTGTCCATCAACAGTACGAGAAAGAAGTCCTTGATGATCTCGCGACTGAGCTCAAGCTCACAGATGAAGGTTAGATCGTATTGTACATTCTCCATTGCCCATCCACTCGCATCTCACCCATCTCACACCCAGATACAAGATTGTTGAATCTTTCCTCCATCTACCCCATCCTTGAGCTCTAAAGTGACTCAAAAAGGATCCATTGCCTGTTGTATGCGCCTACTGACGTTACAGGTCCTGATACTTGCGCTCAATCTATCTATATGCTACACGGAAATGGCTACATGTCCTGACAAACACAATATTGCACCCAGTTTCCCCTTGTCATATGCTTCATCTTTAACTCATACCATCTGGATCTCCCCCTTTACGTTCTCATCTGTCTCGTCAGTGCCATCAGGTTCCACTCGCACACTGGTCAGCACAGACACATTTTCACTGTCATCTCTTCATCTGGGACATTCACAAGTCCCAATTCATTATCCAAATAGCCTTTTTCTATTCTGATTCTCTCTTCATTTTTTCCAGAAGTGTGAACATGAGCAACTGTGTAACTTACCATGTGCAAACCTGGGCAGCAATATTGTCACCTTGGATAGGATACTGTGAACACTGTAAAAGTGGATTGTCCTCCATGGTGAGGAATTGAGTCTGTCCCCTGTCCAGGAGTACTTGGTGCTAAACTATGAATGGGCACTCAAACACAGGGAGTTGGATGTTGTGCCTGCTGGATAGTAATATTGGCAGGAAAGCCTTTCCTTCTTGATGTTCATCACTGAGCAGTCTGCATAGCGTGTAGGAGTGTGCCTTTCACTTTACTGAGTGGAGAGCACACAAGGAAGAGTTTAAATTTAACAAGTAGGCCATGCTCGATCTCAGAAATAAAGGCTACACACAACACTATAACCCATGTATTATGTCATATCTTCCTATTTAGGTTAGCTGGCGGTGGCACACCATATTTGGGCATGTTATGGTTTTGCAATTTTTGTGATATCTCTCACACCTGAGGCAAGAATGGATCTGACATGCAAACATGTTGGACTGGGTTAAGTTTACATATTCCAAATGCAGGAATGTTAGCTAAACATATTCAGAATGGAACAATCTGTTTACAATATTTCCATTGGTCAGATCCATCCCCACCTCAGGTGTCAGCGGATACAACTTCAACAGACTCAAGCAGTCCAAACCCACATGAATGTTTATGATGAAAGTGGCACCTTGCATCATGACTCAGACTGAATAGAACACCAAATTAATCACGATGGTTGTCACAGTGCGTTGCCAGTACCCTATGCAAAACTTCTAATAGAACAACAGTCCCCTCCGATACGAGGTAGAATCCAGGCATTGTCATGATAATTAAAGATTCTGCCTGGATGGGCATCTGAGTCACTCTCCCACAACGAGTTCACCATCATGTCTTTAATCCTGTTAGGCCATTGCCATTCAGATTGGCGACTGGGTAATCAGGTTGATCAGGCTTGCACATAGGAGATTGACTTCTCCCAGTGTTGGGCACAAAAGTATGTACAGACTGTGTTCGTTCAAGAGCTTGTTGTTCCTTACTGTTTTGGGAAATTTAAGAAGGAAGAGCAAGACACAACTTGCACCTGCTTTCCACCATGCTGACTGATAGGAATCCTATTACTTTTCGTTGTCATGATTGGGGATCTATACCTACCCGAATGGGATCAAAGTCCTCCGGTGGTGCATATTCCTTGTTAACCTACAGTTTCATTGTGCTTCCCAAACACGCAGGCTTTTATGTTTGCTTGTGATCAAGTTGCATCGAAGCCCGGCACCACATACAGTAAGCCAGTGCGATGATGGTCATGACAGGACTATGGTCTAGCTAGTTTTTTTTT
>QFEM01000056.1:0-32360 GCA_003316205.1 Boletus bicolor
CTTATTCATATGTCTTAAAACCTTGATGGATAGAAAGCCAAGGGTCAGTGCTTTATTTCATACACCTTTATGTTAGGGTAAGGATTAGGAGTTATTGGGAAATAACACATTTAGTGAAAAATGACCAAACATGTGGACAGTTTTTTGAGCCACTGTAGGTCGGTTGAGTCAACTCCTTTCGTAGATACGATAGTCAACTGCATTTTTAAGAAGAGTTACCATGTGGTACTCCTCTATCTCTGACTCCTTCCTTAAGACCTCAAATCTCTGTAGGAAGAGATTGATCAGGTGCCCATTTTGTCTTAACCCTTCTAACTTCCACAATGACTCATGAGAGAGAATGTCAATATGGAAGTATGCCTTAATTTCTTGTTGGAGGGCCGCCCAAGAAGGCCAAGCCAAATCTTCCCTTTTGCCAGTTACAGCACCATGTTTGTCAACAGTATTTTCATTCTCTTTGTCAAGATACTTCTCAAGGGTAATCTGTGTGAAACCCTCAGCCTTTTTCTCAAAACGAGAGAAGACAGCAACTGCCCAAAGTTTGTCTGAGTGCCATTTTTGCGTGTCAACCCACAAACACAGCTTTACCCACCATACCCACCAATTGCTTCGATCACCATCCCACTTCTCAGGGTCGGCAATTTTTTTTGTTACATTATTTTTCTCCGATTCAATATTTAGGGTGGTGATACACCTTATGAGGTTGTCAAGATCCACTTCTGCCATACTTGACTATGGTGTGGAGGACGGAGGTGGGGCAGAGGTAAGGTCAAAGGAAATCGAAGAAGTGGTGATGATTCTCTTGGTCAAAGAGAGGAAGATGGTGACCTTGGTGCTGACAATCTAGTCTGCATTGGTAAACTTTGCAGGGGCGAGTACGAGGGAGAGGAGCAAGAAAGAGGTTATCTAAATGCGGATTTCTATCTTGGATAAAATTGACCGGAAGATGGTTGTTGGGATCTTGTTCTTCTTTCACCTCCTTACTGTGCAGACTATTCCAACCACACACTGGGGAGACTACACGGGTGAGGTCGGAAATGGTAGGGATGTGATCGGAGATAATATCTCCATCTTCTTCGGCAAGTCCAAGGGTGACCACAGTGGCCCTGGTTACATATACTGACTACAAGAGATTTCTAAATGAGAACTAATAGCTCAGCCACTGGCAGCACGATGGCTGTGATCCGATGTCACTCTATGCAAACGTGGCATGACCCACATGCGGTATCACCTCACAAGAGGGACTGAGAAGATTGCTACCTAACAAGACAAAAGCTTGCCAGCTAAGGCACACCCTAAAGGCATAGGTGTAAAGAAATGAAGAGTCGCAGAAAGCTCCAGCAGGCATCCCTTAGCTCTGAGATCCGAGCATTGTGTATGCTAGTCTAATCCAAGCATTATAACTCTATCGTGAACAACAAAGGAACTACAAGGCTCGACTGCTCACAGGCTACACATGTCCTGGCAAACAAAGAAATGAGGTGCGGGAGAAGATGAGGAGGAAGGATAGTTGCTTCCATCTGATGCAGGCCTATAATGAGGAACAAGTCCCTAAGACAATGACCAGTAGAGCAAACGAACAAATGGATTAGACTGGGGAATCCAGTCGCAAGGTGCTAGCTTATATATGTACAGGTGCACGCACAGACCACGCTGTATGTGAGAGGAACTACCATAGATAGACTGATGAAAGAAGTAAGGCATGGGAAAAGAAGACATGGAGATTAAAGGGGCTGTGTGAGAAGAGTGGAAATTAAAGAGTCATGGATACCATGAGGTATGATGTCATCGGTTCTAGGCCTAGTCATGTGCTGGTTCCCATGGTCATGTGCACAGATCACATGACTGGAAAAGAAATGAGTCTAAGTCAAAAAGTTTGAAAATGTTCATATTATAACAAGTACTGCCATTGGATGACAGTCATGGCAGCAACCTGGGGAGCTATGTAGCCTTCACCCTTGTTGTCACTGTTGAAATGGTCTGAATTGATAGACTGTGGATGGGTCATTGTCGGTGAGTGAAAAGATGAACCAAAAATCTATGTATGTTCAAGATCTTATGGTTGTTTGTTTGCAGCGGAAGGTCTGATTATATATACATCGGATATGTACATTAGTTATATTCAACTTCATTCAAATCACTTGCATGCCTTATCTTCCCTCTGTTGAAGTGGGGCATGTAATGGCAGAGCCATGCATAGGATGACATACCTAGAGTGCCTGGCTTAATGAAGTGGGCGCTAGTTTGAGATTAAAATCAATTGTACTCAGCACAGCTGAGTTTGTATCTAAATACAATGAGCGTGTGAACTATTATATATATAAAGTATTACTACGTTCAACACTCCCCCTTGTCTGATATACCATAGTAAATCTAGATATATTGTAAATATTTAATCGCTCAATCCATAGGAAAGGCAAAATTCCAAAATTCCAAACCTACTGTAGAACAGATTGTGTACTTCCGATGGAAGCGGAACAAAATGGAGTACTTGGTGCATTGGAAAGGGTACCCTCGAGAAGAACGTACTTGGGAACCTAAGTCCAACTTAACCCATGCCACCAAGGAAGTTGAGAGCTTCCATCAGAAACACCTAGAAGCTGTTTGAGCCGTTGTAGCTGCTGCTTCACATGCTCCAGCCGAACCATGCAACTGTTCCCCCTGTGTCAAAGGCACCCTGCTCTTCTCTGATCCCGGTTTCAAATCACTCGCCACCTCACTCAACTGCCTCCCCAATTTCCTCTTCAAGATCCCCCTACCTGGCTCTAGTCCTATCATCAATGGTATTTTGGTCAACCAGGAGTTCAACCCCTAAGAAGGGGGTTATGAAACGACAACACAATAATTTTCACCTTATCTTCTACCCCTTTTTCTTTTCTTATCTTATCTTATCTCTCATTATCTAATCTTATCACAATCTTTCCAGAATATTCCATCTATGACATCACCATGATGTCACGATTACTTAATCTTCTAGCACATTCTATTTCCCAGGCCTGCCCTAAAGCAGTCCAGTAGTATAAGTAGTCGTCCAACCCCACATGTATTCTCTAGTTTCGGAATTCCATTTCTTTGAGTTGAATATCACACTTAGTGACTCTTCTCTTTTTGTGGTTCTTTCAAGCAACTACCAATGCTGGTGCATCAACATGGATGCCTTCCTTCACTCTCAAGGTGTTTGGACTGTTTTTTGAACCAAGTGTCCTAATCATGTCTGGGACAAGGAAGGCAAAGAATTCATTGTTGACAACTCCACTGCCATTGAAGCCTGGAACGAAAAAGATGACAAGGCTACTGGCTTCATTTGTCTAAAGATGGAGCATCACATCGCATCTAGGTATCCAAATGAGTTGAACTTCAAGCAGATCTATGATCGACTTGAGGCTGACTTCGCCACCCCCTCCATTGCCTCTGCTTTCGCAGAATTCCATACTCTCCTCAACCTCACCATCCCAGAGAACTCCCATCCTGCTTCTGCCTTCTTCAAGATCTGCACACAGTTCATGTGACTTGAGGAGTTGAAATACCTGATCAATCAGAAGATCCAAATGATGTTGGTCCTCTCAAAGATTCCACATTATGCGGATATTCTTTCTACCTTGATGAATCAAGCATCGATAGGAGATACCTCCACAGGGAAAGGTAAAGGAAAGGAGGCTCAGACCACCTCTCTGATGGAGCTGGAGAAGCTTGTTGTCGCTTCCTGGCAGCAACATTCGTCTCGACGTGGACAGCCTGCCACTGGCACGCAAGCACACAAGGTTCTGCCGTGAAGTGGAAAGGGGGAGATTCCCAATATTCACAGCAGCAGCAAGGTGGCTCACAGCAGCAACAGTCACAAGGACAAGGGAATGCCCAGCAGGGAAAGAACAAGAAAAAGCACGGAAAGCACTCTCAGGCCGGACAGGACAAGCAGAAGCAATGCAAGAAAGCTCACCTTGTAGATGAATCTGCCACTGCCTTCTTTGTCTTTTCCGCTGCCAATATTCTCTTCCCTGCTGGTGAACCCACTTTCTTCACTACCATTGATCCTCGTCAACTCACCCATACTCCTGGTGCAATGTCATACAAATCTCCCATGTTTCCACACATGCAAAACGCGATATCTCTGGCACATCACTTAGGCATGATGCCTACATGCGAAACAGTTCGCACACTGGACCCAGTGGCCAATCGCCATCTTCTCGCCCCCATACCCCAGCAGCCTACATCAGCACCTGCCATCGCTACTTCCACAATTGATGATCCAATCATTGGCACTTCCATCACCCCTCCACAGGAACGTAGCATATCTCCCTTCTTCCATGACAACCTGGCTAGTCATTTGGGAGCCTCCAACTATGGAGAATCGGGCTTCAAACAGCTCAATCAATACATTACACATCCGTCCCTCATCGGACCAAGCAAAATCCCTCTTGAGGAATGCCTCGAGGATCTCTCCAACAGTGCTCATAAAGCCTGGATGGATATCAATGATGAAGACACAGTTTCTCTCAGGAAAGAGTACTATGACGAGTACCTGGGAGATGTGGGAGACTTTCGTTTCTCTTTTGAACACTAGTTAGTCAATTCTCACTTAACCAACTCAGACACTGATGCACGATCTTCTTCACCACAGAAAAACATGTCATATACTTGTTCATCTGTAGTAGGTAGTGAATGAAATATACTACCTTGTTATCCCTCTGCACTGTGTGATAATTGCAATAAGTCCTCAAGTAAAGGCAAAGAGCATGAACATGACCACCATGGTCTGCCTCCAGATACCTGGCTACTTGATTCAGGAGCTTCAGCTCATTTTATGTCTAATCTACAGGACTTTATTGAATATGCCAAATATAAACAACCACGTTTCTTACAAACTGCAAATGGCAAGGCACCTATCTTAGGTGAAGGCACCATTATAGTTGAGTTTGAAGGCCCCATTATAGTTGAGTTTGAAGGCACCGTTATAGTTGAGTTTAAAGGCCACCCTGTGCCCTTATCGCCGGTGGTGTACATGCCTCAATACAACCTCAAGCTCATATCCATGGGTACTTTACTCAAGGATCGTTGCATTACCATGCAGCCTTCCCAGGTCGCATTGACTTCATAGACAAATGTGCCAAAAGGACTATATTGTCCTTCCACTCTCATGGCGCCGATACCATATTCTGGATTTGTGTGCCCTCCATCAATCCATATGCCAAAATTGTCATGGCCTCTGTGAACTATGACCTCCTTCATCACCGCATGGGATATCCTTCTAAGGATGTACTCAAAGCTGCATGAAAACACCTGAAGGACTTCCCGGATGTTGAAGTACTAAAAAATGACAAGATTTGTCCTGGATGTCAATTAGACAAACAACCCAATAGGACGTTTCCTCATACTGAGCAAAGGGCAACCGTGCCATTTGAGTTGATACATTCCGACCTTAAATTATTTGAGGTCGAGTCCTATCATAAATATAAATATGCCATCGTCTTTTATGACGATTATACTTCAATGGCATGGGCTACCTGTTTGCGTTCCAAGGATCAGGCCTTAAAAGCTGTTAAACAATTCTTTTCATATGTCTGCACACAATATAGTGCCAATATTAAAGGCTTCAAATCCAATGCCGGAGGTGAATTCACTTCCAAGGCATTCGTGGAATATTTGTGGGATAATGGTATACACATACACCAATCCACCCCATATGTGCACCAGCAAAATGGTCATGCTGAGCGATTAATTCGCACTTTAATGGATAAGGCACAATCAATGCATCTTCATGCTTGTTTACCTGACTCCTACTGGGAGTTCACGATTTTACATGCAGCTCACATATATAATATCATGCCCATGAACAGACTTCAATGGCGTACTCCCCATGAACTACTCAAGGGGGAGTAACCTTTGGTCTCACACCTTAGGGTCTTCAGATGTGGTGCCTATGTGCATCTTCCTGATGAGACATGAAAGGGCAAGCTGCAGCCCAAATCACAGCTTATGGTTTATCTAGGCATTGCAGCTGGGAGTTCGCAGAATTATCTTTTCATGCGACCAAATAACTCTCTACATATGTCTGCTTACGCTGTCTTTGATGAGAACCTGTTTCCCAGGTGCTCCAGAGCTAGACCTCACAAGCCTGTCAGTCACACTCCAAAAAAACCACACTCTACAGAGGAACACCCCTCAGACCAATCAGAGTCAGAGGATGATGGCCCAGCACCAGTCCCACCACTTTCACAACCAGAGCGACCTTATACACCAGTTTACAAACCTTCTCCAACACCTTCTCCTGTTACACCTCCTTGTGCCCCTCGACCACCTCCTGCTGGCCCTCCAGCTTTATCTCCTTGTCATGAGCAAATTCGTTGCCCCCCTACTCAACCTGGAAACATTTATGGCGAACAACGTCACCCTACAGAGCAAGTCAAGGACATTGAAAAGGCTTCCACTTGGAAGAAGATGGTCGGTGAAGAGAAGGAAAAGGTGCCAGAGACTCCTATTGTCCCTGGTGGCCTCCCTCCATCACCTACTCCTTCAAAGGACGATGTTGAGCAGATCACCAGTAAAGGGGGAGAAGCTCTTGTTAATTTTCTCTGTTCTCATGCAATTCCATTCACACAGTCATCCAATACTCCCAACTACAGGGAATGGTCCCTCCAGGACATAAATAAATTACCTGCAGCAGAACAATCTGCATGGCAGAAGGCCTGTGACACTGAGCTAGAAATGTTCAAGCAATGAAAGGTATGGGAAATAGTCAATCGCCCTGGTAATCAAAAGGTTATCAAAAATTTATGGGCCTTTGATGTCAAGTCTGACAGCAGGAAACACGCACGATTAGTAGTGAAAGGTTTCTCTCAGGTCAAAGGATTAGATTATGACCAAATATTCTCACCAGTTGTGTGATTTGAAACGGTGTGATGTATGTTCGCCCTAGCAGCCATAAATGACTGGTATCTGTTATGATATGAACATTTTCAAACATTTTCAGACTTCAACTTTTCTCTTTTCCAGTCATGTGATCTGTGCACATGACCATGGGAACCAGCACATGACTAGGTCTAAAACCTATGACATCATACCTCATGATACCCATGACCTTTTATTCTCCACTCTTCTCACATAGCCCCTTTAATCTCCGTTACTTCTTTTCCCATGCCTGGCTTCTCTCATCAGTCTATTTATGGTAGTTCCTCTCACGCACAGCATGGTCTGTGCGCATGCCTGTACATATATAAGCTAGTACTCTGCGACTGAATTCCCTAGTCTAATCCACTTGTTTGTTTGCTTTACTGGTCATTGCCTTTGGGACTTGTTCCTGATTGTAGGCCTGCATCAGATGGAAAGGACTATCTTCTTCCTCCTCTACTCTCCCATATCTCTTCTCTTTTGTTTGCCAGGACTTGTGTAGCCTGCAAGCGGTCGAGCCTTGTGGATTTTTTGTCGTTCACGATAAGGTCATAACACTTGAATTAGACTAGCATACACAACGCTCAGATCCCAGAGCTAAGGGATGCTTGCCAGAGCTTTCTGCGACAGTTTATTTCTTTATGCCCATGCCTTTAGGGTGTGCCTTGAGTGGCAAGCTTTTGTCGTGTTAGTCTAGAAACTTTCGAAGTCCCTCTTGTGAGGTGATACTGCACGTGGGTCATGCCATGTTTGCACAGGACGACATCAGATCACAGCCATCGTGCTGCCGGTGGCTGAGTCATTAGTTCTTGTTTAGAAAACTCTCGTAGTCAGTATTCGTAACCTGGGCCACTGCGGTCACCCCTGGTCTTGCTGAAGAAAAAGGAAATATTATCTCCATTCCCACTCCTATCATTTCTGACCTCATCCGTATAGCCTCCCCAGAGCATGGTTGGAATAGTCCACACAGTAAGGAGGTGAAAGAAGAACAAGATCCAAACGACCATCTTCTGGTCGACTTTATCCAAGATCATAATATACGCCTTGACAATCTCTTCCTTGAACCCCTCCCCTGCTCTTGCCCCCGCAAAGTTTACCAGCGTCGACTAGACCGTCAGCAACAAGGACATCACCTTCCTCTCTTTGATTACCACAATCACCATCCCTTCTTTGATTTCCTATGTCCCTACCTCCACCCAGTTTCTGTTGAAGCGGGCATGTAGTGGCAGAGCCATGTACAGCTTTACATACCTGGTGTTCCTGGTTAAATGGAATGGGCGCTGGTTCGAAGTTAAGATCGATTGTCACTCAGCACAGCTGAGTTTGTATCTAAATACAATGAGTGTGTGAATTATTATATATATAGAGTATTATTACATTCAACACTCCCCCTTGTCTGATATACTGTAGTAAATCTAGACATATGGTAAATATTCAATCACTCAATCAATAGAAAAGGCGAGATTATGGGATTCCAAACCAAGCTGTGATCTGAATTTCTTGAATTTGACATATGCGAGGTTCTTGGTGAACATTTCTGCAGGGTTGTCATCCCCAGGGATATAAAATAGACTGACCTGTTTAAAGGTCATCACAGCATCTTGTACAAAATGATATTTAATTATAATGTGTTTAGACCCTTTTTCGGTGACAGGATTCTCAGCTATAAACAGCGATCCTTGATTGTCACCACAGATGGGAATGGGTTTAAGATTATACCCGATTTCCTCGAACATACGTTTAATCCATATGACTTGGCAAGAACAATTGCTCAAAGCCATATATTCTGCTTCAGTAGAAGACAGAGCAGTGGTTTGTTGTAAGTGTGAGTTCCACAAAAACACTCCATTCGCTAATTTCAGGTAATAACCCGTTTGTGAGTGACCGGTAATTTTATCTTGACCCCAGTTAGAGTCAGTACAGGCAATAATGCCTTTGCCAGAATCACCATCATATGCTAGTGAGCAATCACTAGTGCCAACTAAGTAGCGGCAAATATACAGAGCTTTCTTGAGATGCTCCTGAGATGGATTGGCGGATTGATGGGCGAGTTGTGTGATGGCATATGAGATATCTGGCCGCGTGCCAATCATGAGATATAACAATGATCCAATAACAGTTTGGAACCAAGTATGAAGCTCTGGGTTCACTGGACCATCATTCTTCGCTGGGTAGTATCCCTGCGGTAAAGGCGTGCGTACTGGCTTTGCGTTGATCATTCCGCAGCGTTCCAACACTTTGTCGAGGTAATTCCACTGGTCAATTATAATGCAGTGACCTTCTCAACGGATATTCATTCGGAGGAATTCAGCTGGTTCCCTGAGGTCGTGACATTCCCACTTTTTCATAAAAGTGGCTTTAAGTCTTTCAACCAAGTTCTTTGAGGGACTGCAAAAGATTGCGTCATTGACATATATTATAGCGAGTACTATATTGTTTCCTTGCTTGTACACAAACAGACCAGCGTTGGTTCTGAGCTGTTCAAATCCTAGTTCCTTCATGGAAGCATCAAGCGCACACCACCATGTAATACCAGCTTGTTTAAGGCCATATATGGCACATAGGAGTTTGAGTACTTTGCCTTTTAGATTAGAAGGGGCATACCCTTCTGGAAACTCCATGTAGAGCTCTTCTTCCAGAATGCCATATAAATAGGCAGATTGGACATCAAGTCCTGAGAGGTGCCAACCATTAATGGCGGCTAGGGTGAACATACATCGCACCATTTCAAATCACACAACTGGCAAGAATATCTGGTCATAATCTAATCCTTTGACCTGGGAGAAACCCTTCGCTACTAATTGTGCACGTTTCTGGCCATCAGACTTGACATCAAAGACCCATCGATTTTTGATAACCTTTCGATTATCAGGGCGATCAACTATTTCCCATACTTTTCATTGCTTAAGCATTTCAAGCTCAGTGTCACAGGCCTTCCGCCATGCAGATTGTTCTGCTGCAGGTAATTTATTTATGTCCCGAAGGGACCATTCCTGATAATTGGGAGTATTGGATGACTGCACGAGTGGAATTGTGTGTGAACAGAGGTAATTGATGAGAGCTTCTCCCCCTTCACTGGTGATCTGTTCAACATCATCCTCAGAAGGAGTAGGTGATGGAGGGAGACCACCAGGGACAATAGGAGTGTCCAGCACTTTCTCCTTCTCTTTCTCCTCACCGACTAACTTCTTCCATGTGGAAGCCTTCTCAATATCCTTCACTTGCTCCGTAGGGTGATGGTGTTTGCCATATACATTACCAGGTCAAGTAGGGGGGCGACGAATTCGCTCACGATGAGGAGGGCCGGCAGGAGGTGGTCGAGGTGCATGAGGAAGTGTTACAGGAGGTGGTAGTGGAGTAAGGTTGCAAACCGGCGTATGTGGTCGCTCAGGTTGCGAAAGCGGTGGGACTGGCGCTGTGTCATCATCCTCTGACTCTGATTGGTCTGAGGGGTGTTCCTCTGTAGAGTGTGGTTTTTTAGGGGCATGACTGATGGGCTTATGAGGCCTAGCTCCTGAGCATCTGGGAAACAGATTCGCATCAAAAACAGCGTAGGCAGAGATATGCAGAGAGTTATTAGGTCGGATGAATAAGTAGTTCTGCGAACTCCCAGCTGCTATGCTGATGTAAACCATTAGCTGTGATTTGGGCTGCAGCTTGCCCTTTCGTGTCTCATCAGGAAGATGCACATAGGTACCACATCCGAATACCCTAAGGTGTGAGACCGTAGGTTTCTCCCCCTTGAGTAGTTCATGGGGAGTACGCCATTGAAGTCAATTCATAGGCGTGATGTTATAAATGTGAGCTGCATGTAAAATCGCGAACTCCCAGTAGGATTCGGGTAAACAAGCATGAAGACACATTGATTGTGCCTTATCCATCAAAGTGCGAATTAATCGCTCAGCGCAACTGTTTTGTTGGTGCACGTATGGGGCGGACTGATGGATGTGAATGCCATTATCCCACAAGTAATCAACGAATGCCTTGGAGGTAAATTCTCCTCCAGCAGCGGACTTGAAGCCCTTTATATTTGCATTGTATTGTGTGCGGATGTATGAAAAGAATTGTTTAATGGCTTTTAAAGCCTGATCCTTGGAGCACAAACATGTAACCCATGCCATAGAGGTATAATTGTCATAAAAGACGATGGCATATTTGTATTTGTGATAGAACTCAACCTCAAATGATTTAAGGTCTGAATGTATCAACTCAAATGGCATGGTTGCCCTTTGCTCAGTATGAGGAAATGTCCTATTGGGTTGTTTGCCTAATTGGCATCTAGGGCAAATCTTATCATTTTTTGGTACTTCAACATCCGGGAAGTCCTTTAAATGCTTTCGCGCAGCTTTGAGTACGTTCTTAGAAAGATGTCCCATGCAGCGATGTAGTAGGTCATAGTCCACAGAGGCCATGACAATTTTGGCATATGGATTGATGGAGGGCACGCAGATCCAGAACATGGTATCAGTGCCATGAGAATGGAAGGACAGTATAGTCCTTTTGGCACATTTGTTGATAAAATCGATGCAACCTGGGTAGGCTGCAATGGTGATGCAGCGATCCTTGAGGAGAGTGCCCATGGATATGAGCTTGAGGTTGCACTGAGGCATGTACACCACCGGTGATAAATGCACAGGGTGACCGTCAAACTTGACAATAACAGTGCCTTCACCTAATATTGGTGCCTTGCCATTCGCAGTTTGCGAGAAACATGGCTGTTTATATTTGGTGTATTCGATAAAGTCCTGTAAATTAAAGGTAAAATGAGCCAAAGCTCCTGAATCGAGTAGCCAGGTATCTGGAAGCGGACCATGATGGTCATGTTCACGCTCTTTGCCTTTGCTCATGGACTTATTGCAATCATCACACTGTGCGAAAGGGTAACAAGGCAGTATATTTTGTTCACTACCTACTATAGACGAACAAGTATATGACATGTTTTTCTTTGGCGAAGAGTATCGCACATCAGTGTCTGAGTTGGTTAAGTGAGAATTGACTGACCATGGTTCAAAAGAGAAACCAAAATCTCCCACATCTCCCAGGTACTCATCATAGTACTCTTCCCTGAGAGATACCATGTCTTCATCATCAATATCCATCCAGGCCTTCTGGGCACTGTTGGAGAGATCCTTGAGGTGTTCCTCTAGAGGAATCTTGCTTGGTGCAACAAGGGACGGATGGGTGATGTACTGATCAAGCTGTTTAAAGCCTGATTTGCCATAGTTGGAGATTCCAAGACGACTAGCCAGATTGTCATGGAAGAATGGAAATATGCTACATTCCCTTGGAGGAGTGATGGAAGTGCCGACAAGTGAATCATTGATTGCGGGAGTAGCGATGGCAGGTGCTGATGTAGGCTGCCGGGGTACAGGGGTGAGGAGATGGCGGTTGGCCACCGGGTCCAGAGTGTGAACAGTTTCGCATGTGGGCGTCATGCCTAAGCAATGCGCCAGAGAGATCGCGTTCTGCGTGTGCAGAAACATGGGTGAACCATATGATGTCGCACCAGGAGTGTGGGTGAGTTGGCAGGGATTGACTGTGGTGGAGTAGGTAGGTTCGCTGGCAGGTGAGAGGATGTTGGCGGTGGAGAAGACGAAAGAGGCGGTGGTGGATTCGTCTGCAAGGTAAGCTTCCTTGCATTGCTTCTGCTTGTCCTGGCCAGCCTGAGAGCGCTTTCCACGCTTCTTCTTGTTCTTCCCTTGTTGGGTGTTCCCTTGCCCTTGCAACTGCTGGTGTTGCGAGCCGCCCTGCTGCTGCTGTGAAAATTGGGGATCTTCCCCTTTCCGCTTTACAGCAGAAACCTTGTGCACTTGTGTGCCAGCTGCAGGCTGTCCATGACAAGATGAATGTTGCTGCCAAGCAGCGACAACAAGTTTCTCCAGCTCCATGACCGAAGTGGTTCCGGTCTCCTTGCTTTTTCCTTTGCCAGTTGTAGTATCCCCTAAAGATGCCTGATTCATCATGGTGGAGAGAATGTCCGCGTACCGCGGGATCTTTGAGAGGACCAGCATCATCTGGATTTTCTGGTCGATCGGATACTTCAATTCATCAAGTCACGCAAACTGAGCGCAGATCTTAGAGAAAGCGGGAGCTGGGTGAGAGTTTTCCGGAATTGTAAGATTGAGGAGGGTGCGGAACTCTGTGAAGGCAGATGCGATGGATGGAGTGGCAAAGTTGGCTTCAAGGCGGTCATAGATCTGCTTTGAGTTTAGCTTGTTAGGATACCTGGACGAGATATGGTGTTCCATCTTGAGACGAATGAAACCTGTGGCCTTGAAGAAAGGCGTCCATGTTGATGCACCAGCGTTGGTAGTTGGTGCCGTTTAGACAAGGGAGGTCTTTAAAGGTGTTGGACATGGTGAGGGTAGAGGTTCTGGGATGCAAAGACATCAGTACTTGTACCATATTCAAAAGAAAATGGGGGCGAAGTAAATCACTCATTCCTGAATGCTTTCAGAGCCCTGTCACCGAAGTGACATAGTCTCCCCCCTAAAATATCCAGGTGACATTTTTACACCTGAGAGCACATAAAGCGCATCAGAGGCAGTCCAGCGTAAAAACGCATAGATGTGTCTACATTCGAACCCACTCGGCATGAAAATGCATGGAGTGTTTAAGCATTGAGTCAAGCATAAAAACGTGTTGACTCAGTAGGCATGGTCACCATGCATATAGCACAGGCGGGGCTCATAACATGTTGAAGCAGGCATGTAGTGGCAGAGCCATGTACAGCTTTACATACCTAGTGTTCCTGGTTAAATGGAATGGGCGCTGGTTCGAAGTTAAGATCGATTGTCACTCAGCACAGCTGAGTTTGTATCTAAATACAATGAGTGTGTGAACTATTATATATATAGAGTATTATTACATTCAACAGTTTCCACCCTTTGCACCATAACCAAGTATGGCAGAAGTGGATCTCGACAACCTCGTAAGGCACATCACCACGCTAAACATTGAGTCTGAAAAAAATAACATTACAAAGAAGATCGCTGACCCGGAGAAATGGGATGGTGACAGAGGGACTTGGCAACTTTGGTGGGTGAAGTTACATTTATGGGTTGATGCTCAGAAGTGGAGATCGGACAAACTCCAAGCTGTTGCTGTGTTATCCTGTTTCGAGAAAAAGGCTGAGGGCTTCACCCAAATCACCCTTGAGAGGTACCTCAATCGGGAAGATGAAAACATGGTAGATGAGCATGGAACGGTCACTGGCAAAAGAGGAGATTTGGCCTGGCCCTCTTGGGGGGTTCTTCAGGACGAAATTAAACTGTCATATCCTGTAAATCTCCATGAGTCCACCTCCAACACCTCCAACACCTCCAGTGCTGTACACACCAACTCCAGACTCATATTGTCTATATCGCAACTCTGGTCTTCCGGAGTTGCCCCTCTGTTTCATCTATCCTGTAAAGTACATTTCCAATACTTTTGTTATACTCCGTTCACCCTATGCCCTGACTTCCCCGTTATCCCTGACTCCATTGTAGTTACCCGTTGACCCTTTGGTTAGTTTCCTCCACCTTGTTACTCACCCTAGAAAATACTCGTCCCCTCGAAAATACTTGTACCCCTGGACTTTAGTACTCCATCTCCCGTTTTACCTCCATATATAAACCTTCGTATCTAGTACTGTGGTTCAGCTAGATAATCGACTTACTGTAGACACCGGCTATTCCCTTTCCAAATCATCTCCACCCCTCATAGCCTCAGTCAATCATATTGTTTACCTCCAAACCTCTGCTCCGAAATCCAAGGACCCGATCAACAGCAAGGGCACACCACATATGGTGAAGCCAACGTCCTTATTCCTGCAAACTCTGGAGTTCCGGAGTTATGCCTGGAGATTGTCAGCATGGTCTTAACACAAACTCTATTTCTGCATTGACATCCTATCCCACGAGTCACTAAGGAAGTTGGAGGGCTTACGACAGAATGGGCACCCAATCAACCTCTTCCTGCAAAGGTTTGAGGTTCTCAAAAAGGAAGCAGACATTGAAGATTACCACATGGTGACTCTTCTAAAGAAAGCGGTTGACTACCACATTTACGAAAGGGCTCAGCTTAATCGGCCGACAGGAGATCTTAATTATGATGACCTTGTAAACATTTACTGATCCATCAGAAGAGCATACGAGCAGATAGCAATCGAACAAGGTCCTCCCTCTAACACCCGCTTCCTCCCCTGCCAAGCTCGTTATCCCACTCTGCCTAACCCCCCTCCTTTCTCACATCTGCAATTTATGCAGTACGGTACTCAACCTGGCCAAGGGGCTCCAATGGAGATTGGCATGCAGCAGGCTGCACCCACTCCCACACAAGACACAAGGACTTGCTTCCTCTGTGGAAAGCTGGGTCATATTAAGCCCGATTGCCCCTCGAACCCAAATCGTCGTCCGTTCCATCCACCTCAACAAAGACAACAATGGGTCTGGGATTACAATTCCAGACAGTACGTCAGCACACCCCAACCTGACTTTTATTCTCAGGCCCAGGTGGCCAATCATTATCCTGGATGTCCTCTCCCCGCTCCACTGGCCTTGGCAGCCGCAGTACCAAATGCCAATCACAGATCTTATGTCTCAGAAGAAGCCAAGGCATTTTATAGAGACAAGTTTGAGGCCAAAGCCAAGCATCGCACAGCAGAGGCTTTAAAAGGCAACAGCACGTGAACGATGAGGGTGTTCATGTGCCTGAACTATTTTCTTCTTGTTCTGATTCCGATTTCCCTATTTTCGATTTGTCATCTGTACTTCGTAGTCTTTCTTGTTCCTCTGTAAGAGCGTCTCAATTGAGCGTGGCACTGGAGCAAAAATATAGTGTGCTTAATTCTCTTACAAAACAACAAAAAATATTGTCTATTTATAAACCCCTCAAGGTCATGATGCATCGTACAATGACATTGTCATTCAGCAGAGAATTCTTGCTTGAGACCGTCATACGTTGTATGCGGAATGGCCAGTGGGAAGCATACCAGTTCAAAGCTCTCTTGGACTCAGGAGCTTCTCACACGTTCATCGATCATGACTACATTTGCTGTCATGGCATTCCCTTCTATACGTTGGAAAACCCTATAAAAATACATAATGCAGATGGCTCTGAAGGAGCCATTGGACAAATTAGGCATGCAGTCACTTTGGTTGTGGAAATTGCCGGACATTACGAAACCCTAGACGCTTATATTTCAAAGATCGGGACACATTGCATGATTATCAGGTATGATTGGCTTTACCGTCACAACCCTGTCATTGATTGGACCCTTCAAACCATTTCTTTTCCTCGTTGTACACAATATTGTAAAATTATGGGGCTTGGACCCCCGATTCATGGTTGTTCCCCAGCTGTCCTTCATACGATAGAAGATGGACTAAAAGAACAGGTTCCGGAAACGTACAGTACCATGAGTTCTTGGATGTGTTCTCAGAAAAAGAATCCAAACACATGCCTATTCAGAAGCCTTGGGATCACGCCATAGATCTCAAGCCGGACTTCATTCCGAAGAAGGGTTGAGTAATTCCCCTATCTGATATTGAAATGGACGAAGTTCGCATGTTCATTGACAAGGAACTCAAAAAGGGTTATATCAAACCCTCCAAATCTCTGCAAACCTTGCTGGTTTTCTTCATTCCCAAAAAGGACGGTAAAAAACGTATGGTAATGGACTATCGTTATTTAAACAATAGTACTATAAAGAATTCCTATCCTCTCCCTCTAATTCCGCAACTCATTGATCAGCTAAAGAGTCCCGACATGTTTACAGCCTGTAAGATTTCGCCCCTATTCACAGGTCCCATCCATTATCCAACCGCTACCTTAGCTAAGTCATGGCACCCTTAGCTAACTCTTCACTGCCACAGTCTATTTATGGTCCCCTTTCTCCTCTCAGTCTCCTCTTTCATTCGTTTCTCGTTATCTTATCTTATCTCGGCTAGATCCGACTTCACTTTCCTTCATCATTTCCCCTCTCGAACTGTTATCACTGACCTCTCATTATGGTCTCTCCTAAATCCTGATTTTAGATCCCAGATCTCGATCTCAATTTGTTTCCCCTTTACCCAGATCTCTTTCCCTTGTACCTCTATTTAAGTACTGTTTCACATGCATTGGCGATCCACCCCGATAGCATCTCTTATCTTTCATTTCATCTTTATTTAGATTTCCCCTCCACCCAGCGTTCCAGACTATGATGTCACTATGACATCACATTAGGTAATACTTCTAGCATATTCTATGCCTGCCCTGAAGGCCATATCATTCCAGTATATATAGCTAGTAGTTTACTTCATGTAGCCCAGTTTTGGAATTCTATCCGATAGACCTTAACATCTATCCATTTACTCTTGAACTTGTGGTTAGACCCACATCTTGCTCACTATAGTACTTGGCCAGTTCTGCCTTGTACTCCTGTCACTCTGTTTTTTGTTGTTCTGTAGTTGATCATTAGGTGCATTGCCTAGTGGTTAGTCAAGGGCTTAACACAGCCCTAGATCTCCGATGGGGTTACAATAACGTTCGGATCAAAGAAGGAGACAAATGGAAGGGCACATTTGTTACATCCATAGGCGCCTACGAACCTACGGTTATGTATTTTGGGATGACCAACTCACCCCCCACATTCCAGCAAATGATGAACGACATATTTAATGACATGTACGCAGTAGTAATTATTTACATTGACGATTGTATGATATTTATGTTGAAGAAGACCAAGGAAGAGCACAAGGAAGTAGTTAAGGAAGTTCTGTGGCATTTACGCAAGAATGACCTATATGTAAAACCTTCCAAGTGCTTCTTCTCCAAGGATCAAGTGGACTTCTTAGGTATGGTTGTATCTAAAAAGGGGGTGGAGATGCAAGAAAAGAAAGTTTCTGGAGTTATGGACTGGCCGGTTCCTACTTGGCTAAAGCAACTCCAAGGTTTCCTTGGTCTTTGTAATTATTATAGGTGTTTCATCTCGGGCTTCGCCGAAGTCGCATGCCCCTTGAACGATCTTACCAAAAAGGATGTTCCGTTCACATGGGGTCCCAACCAACAAGTGGCATTCGAAGCTCTCAAGCAGAAGTTTACCACGGCTCCTCTTCTTGCTTATCCCAATCGCAATCAGGAGGTCTGGGTAGAAACAGACGCCTCGGACATTGCCACGGGAGCTGTGCTCTCAACATTATGCAACAATGGTAATTGGAGGCCTGTTGCCTTCATTTCTTATTCTTTTGATAGCGTGGAGCGCAACTATCCTATTTATGACAAAGAATTATTAGCGGTGATTCGGGCACTGGAAGAGTGGCGCCACTATCTTATTGGTCGCAAACGATTTGAAATCTGGACCGATCACAAGAATCTCGAGTACTGGAAGAAGCCACAAACTCTTAGCGGTCAGCAAGCCCAATGGCATGCGGTTTTACAGGAATTTAATTATATTTTCGTTTACAAGCCTGGTGCTTCGAATGGTTGGGCCGATGCGCTGTCTCATTGCCCGGACCATGGGGAGGCTGTGCAGGATCATAATGCCAATATTACGGTCTTGCCTCCTTCTGTTTTCATTAATTCTGTAGCTTTATCTTCGGACTTTTATTTGGAGTTAGAATCTGAGTCTGCCTCCATGGGGGTGGACGTGGTGAATGACTTCCTTTTCGATGCTACTATGAACATTTTCAAAAATAACAAAAACAAAGTTTTCATTCCTCCTTCTTTACATACTCGTCTCCTCACCTTATGTCATGATTCTCCTATCACAGGTCACGGCAGTCATGCCAAGACCATTCATACTCTCACTTGTTATTTCTCATGGCCTGGTGTCACCAAGGACATTAAACAATATGTAGATACCTGCCAAGTGTGTGCCCTCACTGTTAAGACCGGATTAACTCCAGTATGAACTCCGGAACTCTGGAGTTATGTACGAGGCGAGTGGGACTTCGGCTTCACCGTATGTGGTGCGCCCTTGTCTGAGTCCGGTGTCCCGTATTTATGGAGATGGTCGGAGGGTGAACGAAATGTTACAAGTAATCGTAGTTCGACAGAGGTTGGGTCGGAGGTGAGTTGTCAAGACTTAGAGAGGGTCAGAGAGAGAGGTGGAGGTGAGTCTAATGCAATATTTGAACTGAGGTACATGGCCTATTGGTAAGTACTTATATACGGTGTACAAACGAGGACGGAGGAGTAAGTCCAAGGGTCCGAGTATTTTCTAGGGTACAAGTATTTTCGGAGGGACGAGTATTTTCTAGGGTAAGTAACGAGACGGAGGAAACTAACCGAAGGGCCAACGGGTAACTACGACAGAGTCAGGGAAAATGGGGAAGTCAGGGCATAGGGCTAAATGAAGGTATGAGGTATTGGAAATGTACATTACAGGGTAGATGAAACGGAGGGGCAACTCCAGAGGACTAGAGTTGCGAGAACAGTGAGATAGGTCCGGAGTTGGTGCGTACAGCACCGGAGATGCCGGAGTTGGGCTTGGGCGAAATATGAGATATGACACTCACAAAGGGTAAGCAAAAGTGTTAAGCCCTTGACTAACCACTAGGCAATGCACCTAATGATCAACCTACAGACAACACAAACAGAACAACAAGAGTACAAGGCAGAACTGGCCAAGTACTATAGCAGGCAAGATGTGGGTCTAACCACGAGTTCAAGAGTAAACAGATAGAATTCCAAAACTAGGTTACATCAAGTAAACGACTAACTATATATATAGGGCTGCTTTAGGGCAGGCGCGAGATATAGAATGTACTAGAAGGTTACGTAATGTGATGTCATGGTGATATCATAGCCTGAATCATTGGGGTGAAGGGGAATCTAAGGTAAACAGTAAAATGAATGATGAGAGATGCTATTGGGGTAGATCGCCAATGCATGTGAAACGGTACTTAAATAGAGGTACAAAAGGGGAACTGATGGAGTTTGGGGAAACGAATCGAGATCTGGATCTGGGATCTAAGATCAGGATTTAGGAGAGACCATAATGAGAGGTCAATGATAACAGTCCAAGGGGGAGACGAATGAAGGAATGAAGTCGGATCTAGCCGAAATAAAATAAGATAAACGAGAGACGAAGGAGAAGGGGAAACAGAGAGGAGAAAGGGAAGCCATAAATAGACTGTGGTGGTGAAGAGTTAGCTAAGGGTGCCATGACTTAGCTAAGGTAGCGGTCAGATATCGGATTGGACCTGTGAATAGGGGTGAAATCTTACAAAAAGGCACCAGCAGGAAAACTTCTTCCTCTTTCCGCTGCAAAGCATCCATGGGAAGATCTATCAGTAGATTTCATTATGGGTTTACCCAAATCACGTTCTTTCATGGCTATCTGCATTGTTGTTGATCGTTTCTCGAAAGAAGTTATTTTTATACCTACTACAGACACTTGTTCCTCCACAGATTTGGCTGTTTTATTCAGAGACCACATCTGGTGTATACACAGACTCTGTTACGACGGCCGGGAGGCTATCGTAATGGGGCCTTCGCTGAACAAGGATGTCGCTTAGGGGCGACAACGCGGTTAGCACTTAGGGTTTTCCTATAGTGCACAAGGGAGTACTCAAGGGGATTCCTTAGTACAGTGAACAAGGAGTGCTCAAGGGGATTCCTTAGCATGGGGACGAAGGAGTCACTTTGGAGGGCGATGACATAGTGATTCAACTAGGGTTGTACCCGTAGGCCGACAAAGGTTCCTTTATGAAGGAAGAACAAGGAGCGGTCACTTAATAGTAGACCAGAGACTTAGGATGACAAAGGATAAAGGCGTAGATTGCCTTAGCGCAGAGCGAGATACAAGGTAATTCGAAGGAGGTCTAAGCTAAGGGAATCGTATCGTAAAGGAGAGGGTTTATATACCCCTGGATACACACACAGGCCAGGTGCGGGATATCGCGGGATCGGAATAAACTGTGGGATAACGCGTATGGAACCGGGAGAAGCGCGTATCCTGTGTATCGTGATAAATCAGATCAAAGAAAGAAGAGAAGCATGGACACGCGCATGGAGCATGTGAAACACATGTCTGACTATCGTGGGAAGAATCAACGAAGTCGTGAGACAATAGGAAGATACCTCCGGTATGGAATAGGGGGAAGCCGGAGGCAGAGAAAAGGAAAGAAGTCCATGGGGCGAGCAAGTGCACGAAGGATACGTACACCAGGCGCTGGTAGTACAAGTAGACTGAGTAAGCGTAGCAAATGTAGAAAGGAAAGAAAAGAAATAGAGAGTCGTAACAGACTCCCTTCTTCCCTCGTTTCAGATTGTGGACCCCAATTTGTATCTGCTTTTACCCAGGAGCTTTGCAAACTCCTTGGTATCCATCAAAAGATTTCCACAGCATACCACCCTCAAACAGATGGTCAAACCGAACGCGTCAATAGAGATCTAGAACAATATCTCCATGCTTACGTTGGAAAGAAGCAGCATGATTGGGTGGATTGGTTAAAAATGGCCCAATTCTCCCACAACAATACCGTAACTACTGCCACCAGTTCCATTCCTTTCAATGTTACTCGGAATTATGCCCCTCACATGGGCTTCGAAGGAAAACTGGCTGGCTTTGTGGGAGAAATAGGTCGTTCACATAAGGAGATTGAAGCGGTGTTAGAAGAATCACGCAATAAAATGGTCACCACTTCAGAGAAAAGACGTTCTGAAGCACTGGAATATTCCGTTGGTCAGCAGGTCTGGCTATCTACCGATAAATTAAACCTCCTGTACACAGCAAAGAAGCTAACACAAAAATGGATCAGACCCTATGCAATCTCTGCAGTCCTTCCTAACGCTGTTACATTAAAACTTCCCTGTACCATGCGAATTCATCCCACGGTCAACATCTCTTGTATCAAACCTTACCAGGAAACATTACCTGGACAGCCCAAAGTCTGTCCTGATGCTATTGAGGTAGATCAAGAAGAGGAAGAACAGTTTGAGGTAGAGTTCATTGCAGCTTCGTGTCTCAAGAACCGGAAATTAGAATACTTGGTGCATTGGAGGGGATACGATGAAACAGATCGTACTTGGGAATCGGCCAATATCATAAACACTGCTCCACTGGCGGTTGCCAACTTCCATAAACAAAATCCCTCAACTCCCTGAAAACTCTGAGGACTTACCATTTCCGCGTTCGCTTCTCTATTCTCTCCTTATGAAAACCTTACCGAGTCTACTCCTTCCACGACTCACCTGGAATTCAAGTCTTAAAAAGGGGGTAGTGTTATGATATGAACATTTTCAAACATTTTCAGACTTCAACTTTTCTCTTTTCCAGTCATGTGATCTGTGCACGTGACCGTGGGAACCAGCACATGACTAGGTCTAAAACCTATGACATCATACCTCATGGTACCCATGACCTTTTATTCTCCACTCTTCTCACACAGCCTCTTTAATCTCCGTTACTTCTTTTCCCATGCCTGGCTTCTCTCATCAGTCTATTTATGGTAGTTCCTCTCACGCACAGCATGGTCTGTGCGTGCGCCTGTACATATATAAGCTAGTACTCTGCAACTGGATTCCCTAGTCTAATCCACTTGTTTGTTTGCTTTACTGGTCATTGCCTTTGGGACTTGTTCCTGATTGTAGGCCTGCATCAGATGGAAAGGACTATCTTCTTCCTTCTCTACTCTCCCGTATCTCTTCTCTTTTGTTTGCCAGGACTTGTGTAGCCTGCGAGCAGTTGAGCCTTGTGGATCTTTTGTCATTCATGATAAGGTCATAACAGCATCTATCAGGACTTGATGTCTGATCTGCCTATCTATATGGCATTCTGGAAGAAGAACTCTATATGGAGTTTCCAGAAGGGTATACCCCCTCTAATTTAAAAGGCAAAGTACTCAAACTCCTATGCACCATATACAGCCTTAAACAAGCTGGCATTACATGGTGGCGTGCACTTGACACTTCCATGAAGAAACTAGGATTTGAACAGCTCAGAACTGACGCCAGTCTGTTTGTGTACAAGCGATGAAATGACTTAGTACTCACTATAATATATGTCAACAATGCAATCTTTTGTGGTCCCTCAAAGAGCTTGGTCAAAAGACTTAAAGCTGCTTTTATGAAAAAGTGGGAATGTCGCGATCTCAGGGAACCATCAGAATTCCTCCAAATGAACATACATTGAGAAGGTCACCACATTATAATTGACCAGTGTAATTACCTTGACAAAGTGTTGGAATGCTGCAGAATGATCAATGCAAAGCCAGTATGCACACCTCTACCACAGGGATACTACCCAGTGAAGAATGATGGTCCAGTGAACCCAGAGCTTCGCACTCGGTTCCAAACAGTTATTGGATCATTATTATACCTCATGATTGGCACGTGGCCTGATATCTCATACACCGTAACACAACTCGCCCGTCAATCTGCCAACCCATCAAACGAGCATCTCGAGAAAGCTCTACACATCTGCCAATACTTAGTCGGCACTAGTGATTATTTGCTAGTTTATGATGGTGACTCTGGCAAAGGCATTATTGCCTGCACTGATTCTGACTGGGGTCAAGATAAAATCACCAGTCACTCGCAAACAGGTTATTACCTGAAATTAGCGAATGGAGTGTTTTTGTGGAATTCACATTTACAAAAAACCACTGCTCTGTCTTCTACTGAAGCAGAATACATGGCTTTGAGCGATTGTTCTCGCCAAGTCATATGGATAAAACAAATGTTCGAGGAAATTGGATATAATCTCAAGCCCATTCCCATCTGTGGTGACAATCAAGGATCGCTATTTATAGCTGAGAATCCAGTTACCAAAAAACAATCCAAACACATCATGATCAAGTATCATTTTGTTTGTGATGCTGTAATGACCTTCAAACATGAAAAGACCACGAAAAAGACCAAGTCACTAAGTGTGATATTCGGCCTAAAGAAATGGAATACCGAAACTGAAGACTATGTACATGGATGGATCGACTACTTATACTACGGGCTTGCTTTAGGGTAGGTCTGGGAAAGGGAATGTTCTAGAAGATTAGTAATATGATGTCATAATGACGTCGTAGTGACGTCACTGATGGAATGTTCTGGAATGATCTTGATAAGATAAGATGAGATAAGATAGGATAAGATGGTTGGTGAAAGAAATGACGGAAAATTGAAAGAAATATCGCGTGTCGTTTCAAAACAGGTCAAACCCTGTGGATATGTTCACCAAGAACCTTGGATATGTCAAATTCGAGAAATTTAGATCACAACTAGGTTTGGAATTTCAGAATCTTGCCTTTCCTATGGATTGAGTGATTGAATATTTACAATATGTCTAGATTTACTACAGTATATCAGACAAGGGGGAGTGTTGAATGTAGTAATACTTTATATGTATAATAGTTCACACACTCATTGTATTTACATACAAACTCAGCTGTGCTGAGTTACAATCAATCTTAATCTTGAACCAGCACCCACTTCATTAAGCCAGGCACTTCAGGTATGTCATCCTGTGCATGGCTCTGCCATTACATGCCCTGCTTCAACAAAATGTACATTTGATAGATGAAAAAGCCTTGTGTAAGTACTGCAATTAGGACCTAGATGGTATCAACACTTGCTCCAGACCCAAAAGCAAATGGGTACTGTGAAGAAGAACGTTAACTACAACTGATTGGTAAACCTTCCAAGGAAGTTACAAATAAAACTCACGATGAGCTTTCTGGGAAGCTAATTGAGGCCTGAAAAATGGGATTCTGAAATCAACGACTCACAGAACATTGGCTGGGAATTCCAATGGGTTCATCAGGCCAGCCACGAGGTATTTGTATGCTATGTGGGACACAATATGAACGAGACATCTGGCTGCCATGGATATTGAGAGATGCACTACCAGAAATAACCAAAGCTTCATGAATTGTATCAATCACGCTACCATGAAGCGTCAGGCCATTGTGAATGCAGGTAACATGAGCCTTTACCATAGAGCTGCTACCTGCATGGCAGCACAGGACAGTACATTATCATGCTGGATTGTTGACAGCTTAACTTACAAAGATCTTTGTGTGCAAAGGATAGTTCTGGTAGCTACAGCGAAGACAAGATAAGCTGACAGAAGAGCACAAGAGACATGGACAATGATTACTGGACGTAATAGAAGAATCTGCCTGAGTGGTAAGGATAGGCTTTGTTCCATCACTATAATACACTTTGGACTGAACAGCACTCACATTTGCATGCATGTGACACCATAAATTGCGGTAGACAGGACGGTAGAAAAGTACAATGAACCATATATCGGTCCATATAGCGCTTGGTCAGGTTGCGGGCCGCCGGTTGACATGGCTCGTATCAACTCTGGTTAGCAAGAATGGGGAATGATATTTAAAACGGAGCCAGTCTGTAGTATAAATATACTGACAAGGAAGTCACATAACAACCAGCTGCAACGACACTGGTGAGATTGCGGTGAGATATGACACCGATATCAATATTGGCAGGCCCAGACGCCGATCAGCCTCAAAGAAGAGAAGAACTCACTGTAATTATATGGGCGCATCGAAACATGATGCATACGAGAAAAACCGTAGCATGATACGCCATGATACGCCCTATTAATTTACTGTTCCTGTTGTTCCCATGGCTGAATCAACAATATGTTACTGCACAGAACACAGTGAGATGTAAGCACACTGATGCAGTGGGGTCTGATAGTGTCGATGTGGCCAAGAACAAGTGACACTGCACTTGAAAGCTAGGGCTCAGTAGAAAAGTTGAGCATCCCAACAGTTGAGTCGACTTTCCACTGTTAGAAACTGTAATTAGTGTAGAAATATGGATGGTACCACTTCGCCAAGGGAATAGTTTCGAAACATGATGAACATCAAAATATATAATAAAACCTGTACTCGAAGGGGTTTCGTAGCGTCGCTGAGCCCCAGCCATCCCCAGATCTCGAAGCAACGGCCACAAGACGCCTGCCTATGACATTGCAGGCACCCAAATCTCTCGCCCCTAACGAGTTTCAAGACATTCTAGCCCACTTACGAGTGCTCCTCTGACATCTCTCTCCAAAGCTGCCTGTTGGTGAGCTGGGCGCATCCAGATACAATGCACTGCTATCATTCGATTGAGACGCCGACTGCTTGACCAGACAGGAAGTGAAATCGGACGTTGTACATTGATGAGGGTGGTAAACCAATATCGGCTGTGGTGGAGGTTCTCGAGAGTTTTCACTGGAAATTTCCCGAAGACAATGTCATTAACAAATGAGATGTCTACATCACACCCGGAGCACAGAAAGCGTACTGTGATCATGACCTCGCGGTGCGTGCAGTCCTATTCGCGGGACAGTATCCAACTCAGCTGGTGACGTGATAGCCCACGCTATGTTCGGCTGAGAAATCAGTTAGCCAGCCATGTCTCGACCAGCCCAAGATATGAGGCACCTAGATCATTGAATTAGGAAGTCATGTTGCTCACGTCGGCCAAAAGATGCCTCTGGTCCTTAGGGTATAACACGGGTGTGGACTACACCGCGGGTGGGGGATGTACGGGTACTGCGGGTACGGGTACGGTGTGCAATTTCCAAACCCGCAGCTATACCGTACCCGTATGCACGGTGTAACGAATATGCCAACGGTATGTGGCTGTTCGCCACCTACTAGTATGGAGAATGGTCGGAGTTGGAGACCAAGCCTATCACCCCGATTCACCCAATGAGTGGGAGATCCTCCAAACTTCTCCCACTGCGCGTCATACATTCTTTCGTAGCCAGATCTGTCCACCGCACCAATCCTACCCACAAAGGAACACCTTCGCTGCTGACTTCGTAGCAATACAATGAATGCTGATTAGTACTCTGGTAATCATCATGCAGGATATTTACAAGGTCTACGCTGAGAGTCGGGTAAGTCAGCAATTTCTGTGGCAATGACGGCCCATGATTGTTCTTCAGTGAAGTCATTTTCGTCGAGCGTGTGTTTTCCCAAGGTCGGCACTTACTCAACTTCACTCGGAACCGCCTCTCGCCTTCATCAACTCGGGCTCTACTTTGTCTGGGCTCGTGGTTGCGATGTGATTTGGTGCTGCATGATGATTTAGTGGAGGTCATGAAAGCGAGTCTCAAGAAGAGGAAGATCAGGGAGGATGACCAGGTAGTAGATTAGTGACTTGAACACCTTGTGCTGCTTATATTCCGCTGATAATACTAGTATCTACCCGCGGGTATTTCTACACCGCGGGTATGTGCATCACACCGTGGGCTGCACGGTATATACCGTACCCGTACCGTCACGGGTACGGTATTGACGGTGGGCCGACCCGCGGTGTCACCCGTGTTATACCCTACCAGTGGTCCTGGGTTTCAAACTCTGGGAAACGCCTTGAAGGCACTTTCTAAATTCAGTTCTAGATTTCTAGTGGGGTCGTCTGAGCACCTTGAAAAGCCTGTCGCATGATCAACTGATCCTGAAGGCAAACCGACATGGGGTTGTGCTGGTGATGGCTGTGACCACACTGAGCGAGCAGGATTAATCCTGTCAGAAGTTACGTAAAACGTTAAAATTTGTGACTTACCTAGTAAACTGTAGGGCGAAATCCTACACTCATATCTAACTTTAGGGTACATATACCCCCAGTATGTGTGAAACGGCACGACCTAGATAGAGGAGTAAATACTCCAGTCGAGCGAGTACGAGACCGGAGGAAAAGCGGAAGGTTGTAGACTGGTGACCAGCCCGTCTAAAAGAGGAAATGTCACGGTCGAGGCGAAGATGATTCCGTCGATAGACTGTAAATTCTATTCGTACCTTCCTTGGAAGGTCCACCAACAAGCCGTGGTTACAGGCATACTTGACGGTAGTGTCCATCGCATTTGTGTGCACGGGACGAGTGCTGACATTATCCAGGCCTTCGTTGCCGTAGCTACACAAGGCTTTTTCGTCCATCGAATCTACGTTTGTGCGTCTCCACCTTCACAGCCTATCCAAATTACTCACAGCCGCTCAGTCAGCGGGAAGAACATTGTGGCGCCACTTATATGGGTAAGAAGTCTGCACCATAAGGAATTTCAGTCTCGCTTAACCGTGTGGCGTAGGCTATCCTGGCGATCATCCAGCTCGGTAAGACTTTATAAACTTCGGCGAACTGGAATCTAATAGGATTTTAGTGTCTGCTGCCAGGAGGCTGTCATCGTCGCATTCAACTCAGTAATGGTGTTGACCACTCAGTTTATGTCGGGAAAGCTCTGTATAGTTCCCATGGGTTAGTTTGTTTCATTTCCCCGCCTGCAATCCGCTCATGTACGCTGCCTATTCATTTCCAGTGTACATGTCATTCAGTTCAGTGTGTTCAGTGACAAATCATTCACGGTAAGGATATATGTTATGCTCAGGGTCGAGGATCTCAGCATCTGGTGGATAGAGCCTAGCCACCTTATATCTCTCTGTTGGTGATGGAGTAGATGTCCTGATTGCTATTTTCCTGACGTTCTTACTTGTCCGCAAGCGGACCTCCACTGGATTCATAAGGTAAGCACGCACGGCCATGTATTGTCGAACTGCACCTGATCATGGATCTTGGTCCGCAAGTACGGACCACATTTTACAACGGCTCGTTTTATTTGCGGTGAATACGGGTATCTGGACAGCCACGTTCGCTCTGTTGACGGTGATTTTAGTGGGTGTCGCTCTTCACTAGGATACTTGTGTCGAACATTCGCTGATGTGCACGATATAGCTGCATCTCTTCCCGTTAAATTTGCTGTACGCCGTGTTCGGTATTCCGCTTTGCTCGGTATACTGCAACACCCTTCTTGCCAACTTGAATGCCAGAGCGTATATTCGGGGTGAAGCGACGACGCCTAATGTCGGTGTGGACCCATTCACGAGTCCAGCTTTGCAGGTGTCCAGCACCAAGACTGACAAACAGTGTGGAGAGGCGAAAATCAGGCCTTCTGGACATCAGGTGGGCTTTCGCGGTCCAAGCTGGTTCAGCTTCCAGGGGCTCACCAAATGATAATTGTCATGGCACTGTTAGAGCCTGAAACCTGATGCGTTCACAGTTTTCGTCAATGGAAACGGGCCGGTGGACAAGAGCGACCGTTTCGCATTGTCATCTTCTTTGCCGATGCAACACCGGTGGTAGAGCCAAGTAATTAACCCGGCCCCTTCAAATACCCTACGTGAACCCAGAGACACGTTCACGTTCATGTTTCTTTACTCTCACCACCAGATACCATCCTGATTCCCCCACAACATTTCCAACCCGTTCGTCTCATGGCCACCAGGACTGGCAAACCAGCACTCCTCCTCGGCGGGACAGGCGCCGTCGGGAAACACCTTTTCGCAGAGCTCCTCGCGAGTACGGTCGGCGCATGAGCGCCCAGGTCAAGGCCCGCCAGCGAAACTGGAACAAAAAGTGATCGAGTTTTTTTTTTTTTTGGGGGGGTGAGTTGGATTTTGAGGACGTTTGGCGCTGACGGTACCTGGATAGGTATGTCGTGCGTGCGTGCGAGGCGGCAAAGACGGACGATCCGACGCATGAACAACGGGTCGTGTATCTCTCGGTACATTTTCTTGTTTCCGCATGTGGCATCTTTCTCTTTCCTCTATATGAAGCAAGTCCCTATCGTTCGCCCGCCCCGTTTCCTTCTTACTAACACATTCCCTACCCGCCGTACAGATCAAAGGGTCTCACAGAACTCGGCGTCGCGCGTCTCGGATACACAGACACCGTCGTCTTTCGTCCTGGCTACCTACAAGGCGCCGAACGTCCAGAAAAGCGCATCATCGAGTCGGTCTCCGGGTACGTCGCTCGTTTCGTCTTGGATTATTCCGTCGCACTGATGCTCTTTCCCCTCACCCTCATTTCTAGCATCTTTAGCGCCGCTGCGCATTTCAGTCCCAACTTCTTGCCAAATCCATGGCCAAGGCCGGCGCGTTGAGCTCATCATACATCCCCACCGACGTTGGCGCGACCAGAGTCGATGCTGGCCAAGACACGTAGTTAACGGTCTTGTCGAACAAGGCAGCTGCGTTGTTGGGTGGCAAGTAAAAGATACCCGTCTAGTTCACCTTTCAATTTCACCATCGCACGATCGGGACCGAACCACGACCGAGACGCTGCACGACGAGGACGCTAAACCCAAGGGCGAGAGAGATTCGTTTGCTCTCGGTTCTGATTCGGGTTTGGACAAGCATATACGAATGGTATCATTGTATATCCGTATGGCGTTGTGTAAACGAGGTAGCACTAGACATGGAGACTGGGTGGTGTCAACTAGGTAGCATAGATGGTAGTAGAGATGATATGAACGGTTTCCACTAAAAAAAAAGAAAGCGTCCTAATGTGTGTATGCAACGAAAACGAAAAACAAACGAGGAGTAAAAAAAAAAGGTGATAGCGATAGTAGGATGCAGTGGGGGGTGTCGATCGAGGAGGTACGATAAAACCCTGTTGTTACTTTTTCCATTTTTCCTCGGCCGACAGGGACGACGACGATCCATCACGGCGCGTCGAACGATTCCGTATGTGGTGACCCTATCAGCATCACCTCTCCCTCTCCCTCTCCATCACTCTCCCCATCCCTCCACCTCTCCGACGCACGTCCACGTCCACTCACATTCAACCTCAATACCTCACGCGACCTCGATGGCGACGTGAAAACCGCCCCCTTGCCTCCCCCACCAGTCCTACTCCCACCCCCCATCGTCGCCTGCGACAACCGCCTCAAAATCACCGAGCTCGCACGACTCACGAGCGACCGCCTCGGCGTCGCCATCGGCAGCGGCGTCCGCGTGTCCCTCGTCGTCGTCAGACGCGCACCCGCCGAACCCGGTCTCGGCGTCGTGCCGATGGCAGATCGGGACGAGGTAAGACTCGGGCGGCGGAAATGGGCGAGTGCGTGTGTGGGGAGAGAGACGGGGGAATTATTGGAGGTCGGCGAGGCGGTCCCTGCGCCCTTCTCCGTGCCCATATCCGAGGCGCCACCCTCCACGGGGGACGCGCCGGCCTCTGAACTGCGATCTGACCCTGTCAAACTCATCACTAGATTGCTCCGCCGTGACTTTCTTGGCGTTCGAGACGTGAGTGACGAAAAGATTTGCAGCGAGTGTGTCCGATCAAGGCCGTTGAGACGCGTGCTTTTACCACCGTCTGTTTCGAGCCAGATGGAGGGGACGCGTGTCGGTGGGAGGCCTGCCGAGTGGGGTGGGGTAGGAAGGGCGAGCGTCGGTTCGGGGTGACCTGTACGATGATAAATGGAAAATTGAAAGGGGCTACGTGAGCATGTATGCGAGAAAGAGGATAAACAACACGAACGTTGTGGCGGGAGGGCTTTTTGGACCTGTTCGTGGCCGAAGTTGCCCATGTCTAAAAAGGAGTGGCCTTGGGGGAGCGCAGGGATGGGCGGTGCATTGACGGGGGGTGTACGCGTCGACGGTACTGAACGCAGCCCTTTCGGGAGTCGTAAGCTCGCATTGGACGCAGCACGACTGCGCGTGCGGGCAGCAGACAGGCGTGATACATGATTTGGTCCATCACGCGTCGAGCGTCGACTGCGTGTCGACTTAACAGATCGGACCGACTTGGCATCGGAGTTGTCAGCGAATTCGGGACTGTTCGGAGAAGCAACGAGGGTCGCCTTGGAGGCGACCGCCGTGGCAGTGACACCGAGGACGACAGCGATGTCAGTGTTGATGGTCACGTCGCCCAGTGTTCCTGTTTCGTCCGGATCCTGCTTGGCTTCTATACCCGGGCCTGGGTCTGCGACATGCCCTTCTCCATTCGCATCCACACCCGCCTCTGGGTCTGTGTCCTCTCCTAAGCACACGTCCATATCCTCTGACCCATCTTCTGTTCCACTCGCTGCGACCTCCTCCTCGAGGTCATCGAATTCAATGGCCATTTTCTCTGCTTCCCGCCATGCTTCCTCGAGTTCGTCTTCGAGGGTCTGAACTCTCGTCTGCGCACTCTTGAGCTCCTGGGCCTGTCGTTCATGCGCCCTATTGAGCTTCCTCAATGCAACTCCAAGCGCCGATGCCCAATGCTGATGTTGAATGAGCGCAATCTGAGACTGTTGATCCGAAAAATGGAGTATCGAGGACAAGAGCGAATCGCACGACGCGATGGAGGAAGCAAGCTGACCAATGAAGCCGGTAATGGGATTGCCGCCCCCATTCTCGCTCGCACCTGTGCCGGTGCCATTACTGCTCCCATTTGGAGCTGAGGAGGCCGCGCTGGAGTTGAGCGCCTGCATGAGCATCGTCCGTCGGCCGACTTCGAAGCGCCATTTTGCCTGCGCGGCTGCGCGCTCTGCGTCCAGTCGCTCTGACTCTTGCACGATGTCGACCTCGAGCGCTTGAAGGGACAACAAACGGACAAAGGACTCGCGGGCGCTGAGACGGATGGCTTTGGAGACGATTTCTTGGAGTTCGGAGGAGGAAAAGGTCCATTGGGCTGCTTCGAGCGGGAGGCCTTTCCATGGGATGGGTGTGGGTTCGAAGGTGATGGCAGGAGGGGGGGTGAGGGGAGGTGGGGCGATGAATGTCGTAGTGGCT
>QFEM01000062.1:0-32157 GCA_003316205.1 Boletus bicolor
TACTGTAGTTCAGCTAGATAATCGACTTAGACACCGGCTATTCCCCTTCTAAATCATCTCCACCCCTCATAACCCTTAAGTCAATTGTATTGTTTACCTCCGAACCTCCGCTCCGAAATCCAAGGACCCGATCAACAGCAAGGGCACACCACATACGGTGAAGCCAACGTCCTTATTCCTGCAAACTCCGGAGTTCCGGAGTTACGCCCGGAGATCGTTGGCACGGTCTTAACAGTATGCCACACACAGGTGAAGGTCCCTGGCGACGGTTCTCTGATGAGCGAGTTGACTCCCATGTGTTCAAGACCTGCCAGTGCATACATGTATTTTGAAGACGAAGTGTAAGTGCTGACCCATCACAAGTCAAGAAATGGTCGGATAATTTAATTTTGATCAGACCGGCAGATCCCGCATATGGCTGTGCTGTCTTGTTATGAAGGAATATTGACCTCGTCACCCACTTTCTCCCTCATCTACCCTCTGGTCGGTACGTCGACGAAGCCATCAAATCAGAGGAGGATCGTGTCGTCGTTATTCACTTCAGACATGATTGGGATGCGAAGTGTATAACGACGGACGAGACACTGTACTCGGTCGCTGAGAAAGTGCAAAACTTTACTGTCATTTACTTGGTGGATATCATTGCAGTGCCAGATTTCAACAAGGTGTGTTGTTGTCTGATGCATCTTTAGATCCGCTTCTGTGATGCATGATCTGAATGGCCAGATCCAGATGTATGAGTTGTACGACTTGATCGACTCGCCACTACTATACATTTACGTCGAGTGATTGGCAATGGTTCGTGGAGGCCCGAACACTCCTCAAAACTCGAAGAATCCATCTTTCAATCATGTTCGACGAAGGAATCTACAAGGTCAGCAGATCAAAAACGCTTCCAGATGCGAGATGAATGGAAAGGTTGTGTACAACACAGAGCAGGCCCCAGGACGGAATGGAGGCCATCCATTCGGAAAGGAAGCCCCCTAAATAAAGCTCGTACATGACTTGGAGGTGTTTGGGAGGTCACTGATTTTGTCAACCCTTGGTAAATGGTTCATGCAATATCATTCTCTTCACCATGATTGTGCTGGCGAATTGAACAGGCATCAATGTCACACACCACCCCATCTCCCCGTGCCCTCTTGTAGGCTCTATGGTGAGGATCGCTATGGATCATAGACTTGCCCGTTCATGGATAACCACCACTCCCAGCCCCATCTACCACTGCTACATCTACTACCACTACGTTGTCGTCTCCTCTGACGTCCTCTTGCGGGCACCGATCCAACCTTTATCCCTTGAGTTATTCAGGCCTCGATGACAGGTCATCAACCCATCTGACCAGTGACCAACATACACATACCTCGCATCAAGGGCCTGGCAGAGCAGTGGCGAGATGGGGGTGTGGTGTGTAAAGTACTCTGCCTCCCCAAGAGAGGAAAGGCGAAAGTATCCGACAACACTGGAAAGGGTATATAGCATAACTATTCAACACACACGGATACCCAACGACCAAACGCACGACACACCCAGCAAGATTTGTGTCTGTAAGCCGCAGTAACTCGCAACCTGTGAGACCATGTGCGGCACAATTGAGTATGTCCATAAGGTTGGTCTTACCTGTGTCCCCACCAGCGTTGCTGCCGAATGTGAGAGATGGCTCGAGATAGGTAGTGAGTTCATCTGTGTTCCACTGCTTGGGGTCAGGAGGCAAGCCAACATATATCTCTGGCCTAGGGTCATTATGACGTGGTCCACCATCGCAAGGGAAAAAGGATGTGCAGAAACCATTTGATTTTGAACCAACGCACCCTGCAGATTTGCAGAAATGTCTTCTGGAGGAATATGAGGGATTGGTGCCGTGGAAAGCAGTCCCTCTTGCGATGCAGGGAGTCCAAACAGATGGGAGAGGACATGAAGTGGCTGGTCTCCAGTCATGTAAAATCGCTGGGGAATGTGAGATGTACTTTGCACTGACAAAGGATGGACTCACTTCTTGACGCTGCATTGCGGTGATGGTCGCATACTGGTCGCAGGAAGAACTTGCTGCAGGTGGTGACTGAGCCTGTTGGACCAGCAGGTCGTCAATGCTCTGTCCTTGCTCCTTCTTAGTGTCATAAACCACTTTCCGAATGCTAAACGGCGCCTCGATGACTTGATAACATCGGAAGGTCCCCCGGGAGTCATCTCTGGAGCGGGGGGGGGTCACTGCTGGAGCGGATGATGCTTGACTCGTCCAGCTTTGAAAGCGTCGTGTGGAATGCCTCAATTACCTCGGCATAGCATCTTCTCCCTGTGTAATGCCCCATGCCTCCGCTCGTAGCCTCGATGAGATAACAGATCGAGCTTGATAGCCTGCACGTACTATTATTGAGTACTGTCTGATACTACGTGAGATGCAACCAATACCTCGTCGGCGCCACTCAGCACGTCATCCCACAATTTCACTGGCAGTAGGCCACAACCGCTTTGTTACGTTTCTCTGGCGTTAAGAGCCTTGTCGGTGGTCATTTCGAGGATCGATATACGTTGCTTCATAAACTCTGGTGGTCGGATCGAGTGTTTTGTGCTGATGCGCGGTGCAAAGACTCACCTGCAAGCCAATTCATCATCATCTTGTTGGCTCTGACCTCCTTGCTTAGATCAGGAACTAGAGCAAAGTAGATGGGTTTCAGACAGGTATCATGTGTTGCATGCTCGCTTACGCATTGCAATGATATGCGCATCAGCTATCGCTGCACGCGTATAGTAATGAAATATTTTTGCAACCCCTGCTTCGAGTGCAGCACTGAATTTTGCAAACTTCTTGCTCTTCGTATGCGATGACCATGCTTTGCGGAATGCTTCCAAAGCTGGGAGGGCTGAGCGTAGCATAGGTCCCTGCTCTGTTGAGAGCGCGTGCTGAACATTCTCTGCAAACTGATAATACATAAGGATAATCGCGACGAAAGGCAAGAAATTTGTTGGCGTACCACCAAGAGGGTTAGAAGGAGACAGACTTGGTCCCGCTCGTCTTCCGATAACTGGAAATCCAGTATTTTGCGGCGTTTCTCTGAATCGAGGCTCCCGCGATCTTTGAGCGCAAGCTGTTCAGTGAAAGTTTTGGCATCCTGTATTAGTATTAGTGGGTGTGAACATGTGAACATTGCCGAAAATGCATGCCTCCCTCAGTTCAAGCACACGACTGACATGGCGGATGTTGACAGACCATCGAACTTTCATGTCGAGTATGAGTTGCAGGGCGGGAGAGTGCGTCTGGATGTCTTAGATAGTTCTTTGCATTGCATTGAGGAGCGTGCCTAAGGGTACATGTAAGTGTTCAACAACTCCAATTACATGTACTGTAGTGCTTACCTTCACAGAGATTGCGCAGGCGAGGCCAATCGGGTCTCGATGGTATCCATCGTTTGAGATGACAATGTCGGCGTCGGGTGAAGAGGGGTCGTGGTGTTTTGATGTACAGTGACTTACCGTAATCGTTGCTTCACCCCGTCAAAAGGTCAGATATGAGAAGACGGGCAAACTCTTCCATCATCATGTCCTTGTTGCTTGCATTGTCACATGTAGCATATCCGATCTTATACAACGGTCAGGGATATGAATGGACATGTCTCATGAGTAAATCACACACCTTATGTGTTATATCTACACATTTGGCTGCTTTATACAGCGCCTGCCTGAGACGGATTCCACTGTGTGTGTTGTTGAGCTGAATGAAAGCTACAAGGCCGGTTCGAAGGTCCCACATATGGTGCATGTTCTCCTCAACCCACGGCACAGTAATCGTAAAGTAACTGCTGCAGTTTAAGACTTGCTATGTGTCGCAGGTGAGGTTGATCCATCCTTGAACGCTCTTACTCTATCGTATGTTAGTCGAGTATTGTATAATGGGATGCATATGTACATGCCGGCAGTTTCTTTCTGAATGAGAGGAAATCAAATTTGAATTTCTTGATGGTGAGGTCACGCATCGTGGCGCGACCGGGCAGTTTGGTCCTGCTGGGAGCACATGAGGCAATATCCAGCATTTTTTGGAATGTCGGGTGCTCCATTGTACAGATAAACTGTGCATCCAAGTCATTCATTAGCAACCTGAGGTTACAATCTCATCTGCCAAATCTGGTCCTCACCTGGTCCATCGCAACAAGCCACTCAGCAACAGCGTTGCGAAAGGCAGATTCCAAATATTGAATGATCATCTCCGCTGGCACGAGGTTGCCGGCTGACGCTGGTGGTGGATGATGTTGCTCTGAGTTCTTTGTCTCAGTGGCGTTTGGTATCTACAGGCAGCATAGATGCGAAGCTGTTGTCAGCAGCCCACTGCTGATACTTTTCTTGGCGGGCTGCTTGCTAGTGACGTCATAATGTGGTTGCTTCGTTGATGATTGCTACGCGCTTCCCAGTTGTTCACCAGTACATGATTAATAGAAAATGCGGCAGCAGAAAAGAATATGGAGCATACTTGCAGGGGTGACAATCCCAGTACTTCTTGCTGTCCTTGAGATACGGAACAGAAATGAGCGCGCCGGTGTCTTGAGTGCGCTCAGCACGTCCCCTCTTGGGAGGCTCATCCGCATCGATGCCCTCGATGTCCTTAAGTAGACCATCAGATCCAATTAGCCCATCAGACCCATTGGCGGTTGATGGCAACAGGTCCTTCTGAATCCCTAACAAGACTTTCGTTTGCAATCGTACATTCGAGATTAGCGACGTACCTTTCTTCTTTCTGCGCGGGCCCTCAGCCTCAGAGTCAGTGGAGAGAACAGGGACTTCGACATCCGAGTCATGGACTTTGCGTTTTGCGCTGGGTCCATTGTCGTCTTCAAGGTGGCCGCATTGCTACCTGCGCTCTGCAGGTTAACTCCAAATCGGCAGCATTGTCAACATTTGGGCTGGCAAGGCTATTCCTCGGTGGTGGACATATCGGTAGGTGCCGTTTGGTACTAAGTGATCGAACAGGATTGGTGAACAAGATGAAGCTTTAAGAAAAATTTCATATCGACATACCATTATAGGTATCGGCTCTTGCCGACTAGGAATGAACTTCGGCTTCCCAGACTCGGCTCATGGCTTCTCAAAATTCCAGACCGGGTTCCAAGCCCCAGCATGGGTTCGCGCGTTGTCACCTCAACATTCCCCTTTGGGCCTGATCTCCGTTTTATGGAGACATTATGGTCAGTATTAAGCCGCACCCAGCACATATTCAATGCGTGGCAGTAGCTTGCGGTGATGTCAGATTTAATTGCCATCGCAGTCGTGCCAATTCGACTGAATCACACCCAGCATACCCTTGTTGAGCGCAGGTCTTATGCGTCCTACTTCTGGCTTCGCATGGTCAGAACGACTGTCTTCTGATCTCGACGTTTAGGCATGGTTTGGGGAGACTTTCTCAGGGTGGAAAAGTACCAGGTGGGTCCACGTAAAGGACGGAACCTCTTCACTTGGCTCCCATTCACTTGTTCTACTTTTGCTTCGCGTTATTCTTTCTTTGCAAGAACTTGGAGCGATGGGGATGTCCTGTTCACTTGAGTGGTTATCGAAACAAACGGGGGAACGGGTGCAAATACCTACTTGCTCGGATGCTGACAATGATGTGGTTACGGCAAATGAAAAGTTCATGGTTTTCGGATACACCATCACCAGCAGTCACTCCACTGTGCGCATCCATGGACAGTGGCTCTTCGACCGTAATTTTCCCCATTAAAAACTTGGAGGTCACCGCCGCAATGGCGATAATGGGGAGAGAGGAAGCGCAGAGATGATTATAGATCAGTGTGAACTAATGCATAATGATAAGAAGACACGTGCGTGCCAGGTGGCAGCGGTGTACTGCAAGTAGATGGCCGTCATCTTGTTACCACCACTCTGATACCTGGCTGGCCGTGTATTCAAACAGCGAGCACTTGTGCGGGACACTTGAGATCTGAGAATGAGATATTGACAAGACCCAAGAGTTGAATGAAAACAGACCCTCGTCCAGCAACAGTCACGAAAAGCAAATCGAAATCAACTGCCCAAGTAAGCTATACTCGGTTGCCTTTCTCATTGAAGGTAAGCACGTCATACGTGGTGGCAAGAAAGGGAAGGTTCGACATTGGTCGGTGGAAGATAGCAGTGAGGAGATAGGGACGCTAATAGATGCGGGGAGTGAGGTCAACAACATTACGGTATCACAAGATGGAAAGTGGCCCGGGGTCATGAGCGGGGGGGACAGTGGCGAGGTGAGGGTGTGGAATGTGGGCAGCCGTGACTCAGAAAAGGTGACCATGTTCAGAGGACACACTGGTGATTTGGTACCATGGCATTTGTGGTGGATGTCTCTCCTAATGCGACGAGAATTGCGACTGGATCAAAGGATCTATCATAGGGCTGTTTGTCCTATGTGCATCACCCTGGCAAGCAGCGAGGAACGCAGGAGCAAATCAGTTCTGCCATCCAGCATACGGCCTACATCCAGTCTATGGCCATCTCAACGGACTACCGCATTGTGATCGGTGGGGGCGCAAAAATCACCCTTTGGAATACCTATAACATATTTCCCTCATCCTCAGACAACTGCGTGATATAGTTCACCCACCAGAGACCGCTTTTTTGATCGTTGCGGGCCCCTCATGAAATTCCATGCACGAGGGTTGATCGAGATCACCTGTTAGTTTGCTGATGACAAGGCCACCTCCATTTCTTTTTGCAAAGGGGGAGAGCCCTAATGAGTTTCATTTATTTCTGACTTGTGTGTCATTGACACTCACGCTCATTAGACAGTGCCAGTGGCGACGCGGTTATGTCTCAAAAGAAATGGTTCAGCAGCTCTGATCTGACTCGGAATGCGCAGTCAATCAGGTGTTAACGAAACCATCGAGTCCCTCCGTGAGTACGTTCGTCACCACCCTCACGCGTCACTTTCACTCATGTCTATTGGACAGTGAAATCGCGCGTCTTGACGAAATCATCCAGCAACTCCGTGACCAGCTTACTGACTCCCAACACGCATCAAAGCAGAAGGAGGATAGTATCAGCAATGAGTTTGACCAGCATCAGCACCAGTTTGGTGGCAGTGTGCACCACACATGACTTATGTCCCAGATACCAGACAAGGTAAACGGTTGGGTGGAGACATCTCAACCCACATGAGACAACACTTGAGAGTACATCCCTCAGACTGCAAGATGGTGCACTCTTATTCCTCTACAAGCCCTACTCAACCCGAATGCGGCATCTGGCAGAAGGCGGAAAGGAACTGACCCAGGTTTGCATTGTCAATTACGAGTCCGGCAATACTGCCGTATACGAAAAGCGCGCCAAATTATCCAAGCCTGCCATGACTACCTCACGTCGTATCTCAATGTGCGTCCACCATCGCTGTGTAGATGGTCAGGCATAACCAAATGACCTCTCACCAAGGCCATGACGGCCCTTGCTGATGTCCAAGCACAACTTCTCGCCATCCTTGTCAACCACTCCCTCAAATCGAATCTCAAAGCCCTCCGGATCTGGCGCCTGTCCGGATCGACACCACATGGATGTACCGCCACCCTCGTGGTCGACCACTCAAGCCTGGGCACACGTCAATTTTGTCCAACTCAAAGTTCAAGTGGGGCCGGATTTAGCGAGCTCAAGACCAACTATAAGAGTATATTTGAGTGGATGGCGAGGGCAGGGGGGAAGGGCTGGCAAGGGCTGGTGAAAGCTGCCGCCACGGACTGCGGAAATCTGGGTGTGGTGTGTGATGCCAAGACGAGGGCAGGGATTGGGTGTGGGTAAGGGTGGGTGCCCTTGGAACCAGAAGGACATGTCTCTGCAGAATATATATTAAAAAAAAAAGAAAAAAAAAGGTTTTTGGTGTTATGGTATGGGGAACTATCACTTCCAGGCTACACTGGGCATGGCCCTATTAAAGCATAGCAGCAGATCTGAACTATATAGTAGATATACCATGGATGAATAAATATTTTCAGAATTCCCAGTCCAAAAAGCCTGTTTGCCAGGATAGGGCAGAATATCTGCACAAATAATACACCACAAAAAGGAAATTTGTCACATGGAAAAATACGGTCATTGCGAAATTTCTACCACTCGTCCTCACCCTCAGTGTTCGGTGAAGAAGGGGCACGTAAATTTACACTTGTAATTCGGCCTATGTAATTTACCGCTATTTTACGGGCTAATGTAGGTTGCAGCAAGGGGTGTAAAATAGGGTCGGATAGGCACTGCTTCGCTTCATGAAAATGTTTTTAGGGACGACCGGATTGAGAGACAGCGCGATTGAATATTGAGTAATGGCTTCATTGTGTTGATGGGCCTCCGCCGCAATGCCTCCGAGGTGTTCCAGCTTTGCAGCGCAACGTTACTCAAAATCTGAAGGAGATTGATTGAATAAACGATGCACGCGTGACTGCTTAGGTGCTCACCTGCAGCCCATTTCGCTTGCTTGCTATCCATGTTCGTCAACTCACTATCCATTTGGTGGAAGCATTCAATTGCATCTGTTATGTGATGCATCATTTCAAGATGATCACAGAGAGTGCAATAAATCGTGAATTTCGGGGCCGAAAACTCCAGACCAACAGCGCGTCAAGCGAGTGAAGGCACCAGAACAAAAGAAGATAGTCACATCAAGGGTGGCAACCAAAGCACCTTCCCATGAACCACTCGTCAATTTTGATCCCACCCACTTCCTCAAGAGCGCCTGCTTCACGAATATGCCTTCGGAGATAACCGGATTGAGAGACAACGCAGCTGAATATTGAGTAATGGCTTCTCCGTGCTGCTGGAACTCCACCGCGATGTCTCCGAGGTGTTCCAGTTTTACAGCGCAACACTGTTTGAAGTCTGAAGGTGGTTAATTGAATAAACACTGCATGCATGGCTGCTTAAGTGCTCACCTACGGTCCATTTCACCTCTTTGCCATGCATGCTTCTCACCCTCACTAATTCATTGTCCATTTGGTGGAAACACTCGATTGAATCCATTATGCAGTCGGTCATTTTGAGATGATCACAGAGAGCCCAATAAATCGTGAATCTCGGGGCTGTAAACTCCAGACCAACGGAGTGTCAAGCCCACGAAGGGCACTCGGAGAGGAAGTACTCACATTGAGAGTAGCAACCAAAGCGTCTCTCCACAAACCGGCTGTCAATTTCGACGTCGCCCACTCCCTTAAGAGCGGTGTGGGGGGGTGGAGAAGTATCGTTGTAAGAAATCTGAGGTGAAAAATTAAATGCATAGTGAGGGAAACAGTGTGATATGACTTGCCTGAAATCGAGGTAACGATGGGTTCAGTCATATAGACGTCTTCATCAACGGAATTTACTATATTCAGTAGAATCACCTGCCTTCTTAATGCGACCGGCGGCATACAGGGCTTTACAAAGACGCTGTCGAACCCTGATGTCAAGATCATCAAAGTTCTATCCAGATATCTGTCCAAAATTGCAAGCAGTTCAATACGTTGCAAAATAGTCACTGGGAAGTTCACCAGTGCGACCACCGAGAGTGCTGGACTCATGTGGGGTCAGGTTTGGGCTCGTGCACGCTCAAACAATCATATTGCACCCTTGTAGTCACCACTCTCCATGCACAAGTTTCCAAGGAAAAGATACATGTACGACTGTTGGAAACGTCAGTGGTGATATTCGTCGTGTGGTAGCGTGCTGTGCACATGCCTGAACCACATAGCATATCAAGTTTAGCCACACCGTATCAATGAGGTCACCTACGCGAGTTATTGTGCCGTCGTGCTCTCCGGCCATAAACACGATGATAGCCCGAGTAATATGAGGATCTGAGGGTAACCAAACCTGCATGCACAGGAGACACACCTTGATCAACAAGAGAAAGGTGACGTGAGTTGAATGGAAGAACTCAAATGCGATGTCACATGTCTGATATGCCTTGGATTTTTCCCCATTGCCGACAAGGGCTACACTCTTTGCGATGCAGCCAATGACGGATGGCTGAACTTTGATGGACTTAGCGTAAATTAGTGACCGCGCGAGGGAGGGATGGAGCGATAAACACCTCTGCAGCATCGGCAATGCCAGCACCCCACCGCTGCAGGCGTGCTCTCACAAGGGCCCAACTAGCGAGTGCATGGTGACTTGGGTTCCGGGATCCGTGGATTGCCTTGGTCAATGATGATTCCGCGTCTGCGAGTTGATTGTGTGCCCAAGAGTGGAGCACAGCATCATCAAGCTGAATGTCTGGATCCTGGGATGTGGGGTGTAGATGAGACAGAGGGATCGAATCCTATGGGAAAGTGACTGGATTGTTCATATGCACCACAATTCAATGAGATGTGATACTTACAGCGATGTGGGACAGACTATTAATGGTCATTTTCCCGCCCTTTCCACCAATTGCGAGAAACTGGTCGTCTGGTGAGATTGCGATTAAATCTATGCCTTGAGGGTGTTGGATGAGACCGAATTGGATGTGTGTCGCCGTGACCCAAAACGAAACGGCACGCTCTGTTGAATATGCGATGAACTCCCCCTGCTTTGATAGAGCAATGCACGAGCGGGGGTTGCTTTTGGGAACTGGCCATTCCAAGGCTGCTAGCTCGGTGGGTGCTCCGAGTTGCTTGATTTCACTGCTGGATATAACAAAGAGGTGGTCATTGAACCAGAGCAGACTAGGATTGTAAGATGGGGTGACTTTGATGTCCACGAGCAAGTGGCCATCGTTACTGTCTCAGACTCAAACGGAATCAAAAGTGGCTGCTGCGATCCGATCGCCTTGTGGAGAATACTTGGCTAAGTCACCGTTATCCGACGCAGAGACGAGCCAAGTCGAGTCGGACGAGAAATTGTTGGTATCCTCCTTATGTAAGAAGACTTTCACATATGCCTTTGTGTCCCACACAAACACTTCGCCAGTGACTGTTCCCCCTGCGATCCATCTGCCATCCTTGGACGCAGCGAGACACCAGACAAGGCTCGCTTTCATTCTTGTCATTTCCTTGCTGCCATCTTCCACTTGCCACACTTAAACCTCACCTCCACTGCAGGTCAAGAGACACTCGCCATTCGCTGAGAATGTTACTGTGGATGCAGGTGAACTGACATTGATTTCAAATTACTGGATTTAGGTTACTTAAGCAACCTGATGTTTTTCGAGATCGTGCACTGTTGGGGCCCGCCGAAGTCGGCATGAGTTCTGAGGGTGCGATGCGTAACGTAGAATGATTGGATGTCGCAGAGGAGAGACTAGAGTTTGGACGAGGCGAGGAAGGTGGTATGCGGAGTGTGGACAGACTGTTTGTAACATGGTGGGGTGGTTGATGGGCAGAACGGACGGTGTTGTGTCGGGAACGGACAAAATGCAGTTTCAAGGCCGTGAAACAAACAGACGACGAGCTGTCGGTGATGATCTTGGACAGAGTAGGTCGTCTGTTTGGGGAGTGAGGGTGTTGGTGTTGAAGTGCCGTCATAGTCATCACACATCGCCATCTTTTTTGCTTGCACGTGAGTTGCAATTGTTTATGCTAGATAAGCGCGTAAAAGTCGTGGTCACTGACGGTGACTTATGATGTTCGACTACATGGCCCCGAGCCTTTGCAAGGTCGCCCTGACCATAGGATTTTAAGATGGGAATAGTGTGTGAGAGGACGGAAGCGCGAAGAGTGTACTGAGATCGTATTCGAGTCTGTGTTGCCGGACCCACGAATCAAGGATGGACGGAGAGCGCGAGATAGATGAGGATTTTGTATGTGATGCGGCACAGGAGAGATGAGCTCTTCGACGGCAACATTGATTTCTGGGAAAATGATAAGGAACACGTGAGGTGAATGAAGCTCGAGTCGCACCTTGTGAGATCTCTTTGATTGACCACACCTCCAGAGCATCAAAGCTGCCTTCCTGGCGGATCCCCATCCAGCGCTTCTTGATCCATCGCATCAGATCGACACGGGCATCTTCCACATGGGCACGGATCGGTGACGTCTGCGAGAGCAGTGTTGCGTCTGTTTCAGTAACATGCGGGCGAAGTAGGGTGCTGGACACGAGCACCTGTGGTGGGGTCAGGATGCGTCAACATCACGATCAGGTCAATGGATGGACCTGATAGACAATGGCAACATAGCGTTCACTCATTCCTCTCTTGAACACCTCCATGGCCCAGCCCACCCTCTCTTCATCTTCAAACCCGACCCCATCACCTTCCAGCATCTCAACCCATTCCGTCTGTTCAAAGCATACCTTGCTTTCCTTTTTGAGGAAATTGTCGGCCGTTTTCTGCACCGTGGCTACCACTTCACTGGTGACGTCTGTCCATGCGTTGATTGTGGCAAACAAGAGTGGGAAACCATTTTTGGGAGTTGTATGTTTTCCGATGCTCTCGACGATGCTATCGTGACTCTTTTGAGGTAGAGCAGCAAATTTGGCATTACACCAGCCTTCCCCAAAGAGACCTACGAGTGTGCGCCTTATGCCTTGATCAAGGGAGTTGTTTGCAATGTCGTCAAAGAGGGCGAATTCGAGGATGCGAGGGACTCTGCGGGTATTTGGCGCCAGTGATGCACTCGTACTCGTCAAACTCAAGAAAGGCATGAAAGAGGGCCATGGAGCATCTTGTACACGATGCAGGCCTGGGTCTCGTTGTAGAGGTGAGGGAGAGAGAGATAGTTTTTGGATCGGAGGATGGCAAATGTGGTGTCGAGGTCGTATGTCCCATGAGAGAAGACGATGGTCGGGGGAGTAAATGGGGAAGAGGGAAGCATGACAGTAAAGGGTTTGCCCGGCGGAGGTGACACAGCTGAAGCTTTTAGGCCAGGTGAGGAGCAGGGAGCAGCACGGAAAGTGCAAGACTCGGATGAAGCGGTGAGAGGAGAAGATGGCGGTGGTATGCCCTGGATTAGAGGTGGAGAACGTGCTGGTGCGGGAGATTGAATGTTGGAGTAGAGACGAAAGCGTCACATGTAGACGAGCTTGTCAACATGGTTTTCGTCTAGGTCAACGAGGTCACGCGATTCGGAGGTGTCAAAGAGGAATTTGAACACCTCGTCAAGGCCCTTTCCCATATAGAGCTCCCCGGAGAAGAGGGTTGGGTATATTTGCTGGGAAAGACAGAGGGCGCCTCCTTTGGGAGGGGGAGTGGAAGCACAAGTTGTGTACATAGTCGAGCGAGAGAGTAAGGGATGTGGAGGACTGTGTGGGCGACGAACAGTACTGGACATGCTTGGCAAGCCCGCCCTGCTTGAACTGGCTGATGAGACAAGTCCTAGAAGCTGTCCGAGAATAGTCTTCTCTATTTGAGCCGCGGGGACAAGGACAATGACCTGGGGTGGGAGAGTGATGATCTTCGCAGAGACATCGCAGAGGGCATAGCAACGAGCTTGGCAGGAGCATCTTCACCGTTGAGGTAAACAATGAACCTGGCCGGGCATACGATGGGGTGAAGCAGCAAGGAAGAACTGGAGACTTAAAGTTCTCCGCTCTGACCATCAGGAACACCGCCTTCGGGATTCACGATGCACATCTCACGTGGTAATGGGGGTGCAGAGCTCCAAGAACTCATACGTGGGAGGTGTGGTCAATAGGTTAATGAGGTCGCAGATGCATCCAGCACTGAAACAATCCACTTAGACCAGCCACAATGATGTAAATCGGTGACTTACTAGGATATTGAAACTAGCAGAGATGACGAATGAGGCATCGCCATTCTTCGTGAGGGTCTTCGGGGTTCTGCTGAAAGTGACAGCAGTGCTGCTAACAACTGCTTTGCCACTACTGTTGACACATCCGAGGGAAGTAAGGTTGAATGTACCGAAGAGGTCGTTGCGTTTCTCAAGGTTGCGTGTAAGTTTGGCTAGCAGGAAGTTGGGTGCGAATGCGATTCCGATTGACTAAGTGTGGATTCAATGACAATAAGACAAACGATGCCAGGAGCAGCATTGATCACGAACCTAATCCTCGATCAAATGAAGGTTAAGTAAAGGATTAGAGAGGATGGTGGACGCGTGGTCATGCAGCTGCGAAGCACCAAATAGGAGTGTTGTGATATGAATTTTAGTGATCCAGTGACGTGGTCTGATTCCATGTCAGCACAGAATTCAATGGGCAACCATGAAACTCACACCTTGGGCTGTGAAGTAAGGCCATAGTTTTGGCCCTTGGCATAGCAAATAACAGAGCAGTGTGTGCACGCCGGCCATGGAGAGACCAGTCGATCCCGGAAGTCAAGAAAAAGGTGGCTTCATCGTTGGGCTTGGGTTGGTGGACGACAACAAAGCCCACGTCCAAGTTCTTGGCTCAGAGACCAAGTGGATGTCAAGACTGGAGATTGACTGCACTTGGTCAGCGCCGCCAACGAGAAAAAGATCGTCGATGTGACCCTCCTCATTGGCTTGCTGAGCACTCAAGGCGGACTACAAGCAAGGCACGTAACCAGCGAGCAGTAGACATTCCCAAACAGTAGTCATGACGGTTATCCTTCATGTTGAGTTAGGTAGACGACAATGATGGGCTTGCCACAGGTTTGGGTAGCCTTTGCATATTGAACTTGCTGGATGTCTTGGTTTGGATAGAAGAGTTGTGAACAGAAAACATGAAGGTTCCAGGGATGTGGCTTGACTCTGATGCCAGGAGTTGGACCAACTGGCAGATCAATCGATGACGTTCTTCACCGCCCCTAATGTGGACACATGCTCGCTTTGAAACAAATGATACTAAATTAGTACTGTCGTTCTTCTCTCCCTTCGAGAACCCTCTCTTGATGTCCCCTGGACATTTACGTCAATATCCTGCCTTAGGACCCTCTGGTAACGCCCCCTCCGAAGGCACCTGCAGTCCATGTTATTTTAGAGAGATTGGACCAACGAAGGTCAAAAAACAACAGTCAAGTTCGTCTCCAGCCCTGCTGGTCAAAAATTGGTCTGCTGGAATCAACGACAGTCACTCAACTTTCGGCAGCAGCACAGCCCAAGACGAAACTGGGAACAGTAACAATTTACATGCCCTCCCAATCCAAATCACTAGTAATCATGATGATGCCCCTGGCACCGTCGACCAAGACATACCTAGCCCCCAATGCCACATTATCGCACGCACCGAATGCAATGAAGGCAAGTGTGAATCGATAATCAATTCGATCAAAAACATCCATGATCCTGGAACCTATGAGGTATTTCATCTGATCCATCATATTGTCATATCACATTATAACTAGTAAAACAAGACTTTCCAAGAAATAAACCCACGCAAACATATATACATCACGCAAAGACTCAACGATCTGGAAGAGGGTGAGTCATCATATAGAGCAAGGTGAGGCGTTGAGTCCATAGTCTCACACTCGTGTTCATACTCCTTTTCGTCCAACAGACTCACCTACTATCCAAGCGGCCAAGCCTTTACCGCATTAATGCCTCACGACATTCACAAGGCACCTCTCCATCAACTCATCCGACAGCTCGGCATGGCCGTCCAAACAATTCCTTTCGGGATGGACGACGACGCCCTAGATATCCAAGTACTCGGAAATACCACTGTAGAAGGCGATAACATAGAGGCAACGCCGGATATTCTCATGCACCTTTTCTACAGGTGCAGTGCATCTCACCGGGCCTTCCGCCGAACCTGCTTTGCTCTTGAATGCGCATTCACGCAAAGCAAAACGGAAGTTCACAGCAAGCTCTCAAAATATATTGCTGATTTCCCAGAGATCATTGCCGTCTTGAAGATTATCATCAAGGAGACTCCGTATGCCGCCCCTTGTGAGTACTCCATGTTCGCACAGTGGTCCCAGGGCACACAGATGGACGACATATCAACCTGGATGTCTCATTTCAAGAAAATGAGAAAGATGGGCCCCATTATCTGTGATGGAGTCACTTGGATCAAGATCGTTGACATTGAGATGCATATGTGGGTTTGCACCAGCGATGACCCCATCGACATGGATCAACAGGACACCAAAAATCAGGCATTTGTGAAAGGGGTATGTTTACTGATTGCCATTATTCTAAGTAACTGATATGTGCTATGAGCAGAGCATCTGTCCCGACCTCGACATGTCGGACATCTGTTAAGACCATGCCGACGATCTCCGGGCGTAACTCTGGAACTCCGGAGTTTGCAGGAATAAGGACGTTGGCTTCACCGTATGTGGTGCGCCCTTGCTGTTGATCGGGTCCTTGGATTTCGGAGCAGAGGTTCGGAGGTAAACAATACAATTGACTTAAGGGTTATGAGGGGTGGAGATGATTTAGAAGGGGAATAGCCGGTGTCTAAGTCAATTATCTAGCTGAACTACAGTACTAGATACGAAGGCTTATATACGGAGGTAAAACGGAAGACAGAGTACTAAAGTCCGGGGGTACAAGTATTTTTGAGGGGACAAGTATTTTCTAGGGTGAGTAACAAGACGGAGGAAACTAACCGAAGGGTCAGTGGGTAACTACAACAGAGTCAGGGATAACGGGGAAGTCAGGGCATAGGGTGAACAGAGTATAACGAAAGTATTGGAAATGTACTTTACAGGGTAGATGAAACGGAGGGGCAGCTCCGGAGGACCGGAGTTGCGAGAACAGTGACATAGGTCCGGAGTTGGTGCGTACAGCACCGGAGATGTCGGAGGTGTCGGAGGTGGACTCGTGGAGATTTATGGGATATGACAACATCAACGAGAAAACAGACCTAATGATAGGGCTCGTTAGGGACATGGCCGTCTCGTGTATTGAAGAGGCCCGCGACTTCCACACCTCAGGTGCCAATCAGACACTCACCTTAGACTCGGAATCAGACTCGGAGTCGGACTTGCACACCGGAGGGTCGGACTCAAAGGAATCACAGGCAAACCATCGACTTTATAGCAAGCGAACTGTTCACTAGCTCAAAATTAAACTTATTATAAATTCAGCCGAGGAAGACCTGGCGAGTATTCGGGCATGGTCTCCTCGCATGCCGTTGTTCGACTGGAAGGTGATCCAACGTGATCTTTCTCAAGGTAAGTCACCAGGGTCTGATAAAATCAAGTCTCTGATATTATAAACCTTGTGTGATCATAGGGGTCTGGGGCACTGCGTACAGTCATTACAGGAAATGCCACCGCGAGCTGAACAAGCGGGCCGCCCCATCTTCAAGCGGCAGTGAGCCAAAACGTCATCATCATTGAGATCTTCACTGTTTGTACGACTTGGATGTACTACTTGTATACTATATGCTGTTCGTGTTTTGTACTTGTCCTCTCTGAATCTTGTTTGTGACGATTTCCAGTGGAAACCCCACCACCACAACCGCCGTGGCTGCCACGCCCAATGGCCACCGCGACAAGACCCTCGATCAGATAGTGCCCCCTACCAATCCCATTACTGCACCTGCAACACCTCTTAGGCTGCCAGCCAAACCAGCTGATGTGTGCCACAGCAGGGTTTTGTCCTGCTCGTTGTCCCCAAGGAACCAGGCTTTTGTGTCTAGGTTTTGTATACTCCGAGAAGGTACTCAATCTTAAAAAGTATTCCCAGGGACCAAGAAGTGTCAAGGTCGAGCCAGGAGGTGAGACTGGTTTCGGATCGGGCAAAAGCGTTGCGCACAAAGACGTGAACGCAACAGCCGACAGCAGTGCAGAGGAGGCGGGACCTGCGGGATGAGGCGGTGAGGTCGGCGACGCATCAAGCGGCATCGATCAGGGGGGAGAGAAGGAGCGCGAGCACGTACGAGCGATTGACGGTGACTGATGAAGAAACCGATCAGTGCATCGAAACAAACGTCGACATACCTGAGGAACTCCCAGTACCACCTCAACCACTTGACAGACCCACCCCCGAGCATCGGGCTCGAGGAGGAGAGGAGTGAGTCAGCGAGCTGCGACATCGGACCCACCAGCGCCGAAGCGGAAGCATTGAGGCATCTTGCAGGGTCAAGGACGTTAGTAATGTGCCGATGAAGCTGCAGAACGCGTCAGATCGCGAGTACCAAAGCTTGGAGCAAGAAGCTTGAGGAGACCCACCTGGGACGGTCCGGGACGAGCCAGGTGATGCACACAGCACTTAGTGATGCCCCAGAGGCGGTACGAGTGACAACGTTGACGGAACGGATGCATCGTGTCGAGATATGAGCCCGGGAGGCTGCAGGGGTGAGCAGGAGGCATTGGGAGGCATTGAGGACCACCAGGACCACCGAAGGGATGCCGACAGTGCCGAATACGATGGGATATGGCCCAGACACGAGGGCGAGCGCGGCGGCGATACAGACCCGCCAGGTCGAGATACCAGGCCACCAGGCCATATGGATGAGTCGGGAGACGTTGAGAGTGATGGCGACAGCATTGGATACGATGGGAAACGAGGTGGAACAGACGGTGCACCAAACGGACCACGCCACGACTGGATGCGAATGTGTGGAGTGTAACCCTAGTAGAATGATCATCATTTTACCCATTTTTCTGCTGTACATAAGTTGTAAACAAGGTTGCTGCTGAATCCTCGGCCATGCTTCCAGTATCTGCAACTACTCTGCAATGTTACCTGCTCGTACTCGCTTGAGTACCACACCATATCATGCAAAAGTTCAAGAAGAAGGGTCAGCTGTCCGGGATTGGCTCCCAATGATATCTCCTTTGCCACCGTTAGTTGGTCCACGCCTAAATCGTGCCTTATAAATGAGAAAGGCCCACCCACGGACTGCTCTCGCCGAAGACTTCACCAATGTATCGCGCGAACGCGTGTCTGAAAGAGATAATGCAGGAGATACCAATGTCGAGGGTGTTGATTCAATGGGCGTGAGTTCGGGGAATGATTTCGTCTCGGGCGTGCACGTGGCGGCGGTCAACGTGTCGATGCTCTCGTGCCCTGCGTGCATGTCGTTCGAAACGTGATCGTCCCCAGGAGGATGGGCAGTGATGATGAAATCCGCGCCTTGCTCTGCCGCGCAGACAGTGTACAAATCTGTCACTGTATCATCGTCATCGTCGTTGCCCTCAGTAACTTGGCAGGTGAGGCGGAGGATGTATTTTCCTTGTCAACGTCAGTCTTGGGGTCTCTGTCTTTCCCAATCTCCATGCAACCGGACGTGACGCGTGCTCAGACTGCTGGTGCTGCGCTGGACGTGGTACCCTTTCTAGCTGTCTACAGCATGGAGCCATCCGAGGTTTTGTGAGATTGTGCACCGTTGGAACTTGCTGAAGTCGGCATGGGTGTGGTGCGAAATGTGGAATCAGACATCACAGAGGAAAGACTGGAGGCCAGACGAGGCGCAGAAGGTGGTATGCGGAGAGTAGACAGTCCGTTTGTAGCATGGTGGGGTGCTTGATGGGTGGAACGGGTGGTGGGGTGTCGGAAATGGACAGAATGCACAGGTTTTGAGGCCGTGAAGCAAATAGATGATGAGCTGTTGGCAATGATCTTGGACAGAGTAGGTTGCCCATTCTGGGAGGTCCCGGGTGAGGGTGAGGGTGTTAAAGTACCATAATAGTCGTCCCCCCCATCGCCATCTTGATATGACAGCTGCCTATTTTTTATCCTTATTTATCGTTATTATCAACAGCTTTGCTACCAACCTCGTGCCCAGCTACAGCAGTTATTCTTGTGGTTAGTTTTGTGATCGAACGCTCTCTTGCACGTGCCTTTTCATCTCTCACTACATTGTCCTGGGCCCATCTCCACACCTCATAATTGTCCTCCAATACCCATAATCTTCGACCCCGATCTAACAGTCTCCACAGTCATCACTTCACACCCAGCCAACTATGCTATCAGACGCATAGAGACTTGCAAGTACGTACCTCTCTGGTACTTTACCAGAGAAGGACTCCGCAAAGCCGTCTGCATGATCTGCAGGGCCGACAACAACAACACTTTAGACCTCACCCAGACAGCGCAAGGAGGCATAATAGCCCAAGCTGCGAACTCACTCGCTGCATCGAAGAACGCCAAACTTGATCACCAACTCACCTTCAGTGAGTTTCTCTTCGCAAGGAACCTCTTCCTCACCGCCATTCAAAATGCTAACTGGGGTGACACCACCGTTGATGTGTTCAACTGGTTCTTCCACCACCTTGAAAACCACATTGTGCGGGAGGAAGGAGACCGGAGCGAGAGGGCCCTCTTGCACTATGTGCACAGAGTCAGGCTTGACTGGCATGACAAGCTCAAACAATGAAAAGCCTACAATATCAGCGTAATCAAGGACGAACTGATAGACAAAATTGCATGAGAGCTAGACTCCAAAGATGTCCAGAGCAATCTTGACCAGGCAAGTAATGCTAAATTCACACCTCACAATGCACGCTTACCTCTTCCTTCCCCCCCCCCCTTGAACCCGACCCCCCCTTACACTCACCAACACCATCGAACTCATCACCTGCGCCATCACAGCCGCATGCCTTATTATCTGCACCCCCATTTGAAACGTTGGCACCAACCTCCACACCCGCTGCTTTATGCTGCTGCCTACACGGCCATCCTCCACTGCTAATGCCGCTGCCTACATGGCCATCCCCTGCTACTAATGCTGCTGCCTACACAGCCACCCCCTGCTGCTGCATGTACCACATTGAACTGACACCACTGCCTTGTCCACCCCCCCTTCTCCCCACGCTCAACACATTGTGCTTTCACTGCTAAACAGTATTCGTACCTGCTGCTCACACACCCTGCTCCCTTTTATGAAACAAATTACTCAGCTTGAGCAAGGGTACCACTACAGAATCCTCCCATTCAAAAGAGGGAGGCAACCAGTACGCTACAGTCGACAGTGCTCCCCCAGATCCATATCTCCACGTCCTCACATGAACAAGGGCTCAAGGCCTGCCAGGCAGTGTTCATACTCCAGGGAACACCATCATGCCGTTAACAGGAATGCATCGCCACACAGGTTATCACCACCCATGGAACAAACTAGCTACAACAACACTAGAGCCCAGCGCACCTTTCGTGGATCCAAAGCCCCCCTGTCTGCCCTAAATACCTGGGCAGGCACAATGAGCGACCAGACAAACTACCATGCAATGCACCCTTCCTCTGGGACAACTCCGACCCCACCTCTTGTTTACAAGACCAGCACAACTGTCTTCTCAACAAGAGCAGTCAAGTCCTCTGTTGGGACTTCCAACGACCACGTGGATGCACAGGCAAAGGGCACAACCATGAGTTCTCCAGCTGCAGTGACCACACCCACAGAGCCCAAGACTGCCCCCGCTACCAATGAGCTGATCTCACGAATGCAAAGTGATGCTCGATCGCCATACAAAGCTGCAGAATGGCGGTCACTGCTACTAGCCTACAACCTCCTTAATAAGTACCCCCACCTCGTCAACCAATTAATACATGGCTTTGATGTACATGCCCCCCACATCTACCATTCCTTTTCACCCAGAAACAACCCTTCTTTAACCATGCACAAACTTGCTTTTAACGAGGTAGTTCAAAGAGAATTTTCTAAACAACACTATATTGGCCCCTTTAGTAATGCCGAGCTCAAAGAATTAATAGGGCCATCCCAATCAGTCCCGATGAACATGATCCCTAAACCAGGCAAACCCGGTAAATACAGGCTAATTCAAAACCTCTCATTCCCACACGCCCCGCCCACCGATGGAGTTCTCTCCATAAATGCCCAAGTTGATTCATCCCTCTTCGCTTGCACATGGGGCACATTCCAAACCGCTTGCGCTCTGATCATATCATTACCCTCAGGCTCTCAAGGAGCAACATGAGACATAGCCGAGGCCTATCAGACCATCCCCATACACCCCGCTCACTGGCCCGCACTCGTTGTTCAGATCCTCAACAAGCCCCCCACCTTCGCAGTAGACACCGCCTTATGCTTTGGATTTGGCCCATCAGCCGGTACATACGGTAACCTGCAGGACGCAGGACTAGATATCCTATGCGCAACCAGTATTGGTCCAATCCTGGCATGGGTAGACAATCATCTGTTCTTAAGGGTCCCCCGATCAGAGATCGACCAATACAATCGCACCCGTACCACACAGGCGGCCTGGATAGCCAAGAATGGAGGTATGATTCGAAATGACAGTTGGATATGGTACCAAGGTGAGGCTCTCGCTGATGGAACTCTTGCTGAGTTTGTGGAGGACTGCCAATTCCAGATCAGAGACCTAAGCTCAAACGCTGCCATTGGACCAGGCAACATCAACTATGCATACGCCTTCAAGCACATTGACCACATATCAAACCGTCTAGGCATCCCTTGGGAACCTTCCAAGGATACCCCCTTCTCATCCAAACCAACATATATTGGGTTCGAGTGGGACTTAGAACTCAAGACTGTTGGACTAACGGAACGCAAACGCGAGAAATATATTAATGCAGTGCAGGAATGGTTGAGCATGATGGCGCACACTCTCGAGGAAGTCAAGAAGTTGTATGGCAGGCTATCCTATGCCTCCCTAGTAATACCAGAAGGCACAGCTTACCTCACCTCTCTCCAAGTGATGTTAGGCATATTCAGTGATACCCCATTCAAGCCACGTAGGCAACCACGAGGCACCATCAACGACTTAACCTGGTGGCTGCAAACCCTCATCTCCAAACCTTCCATCCCGATTCCATACTATACCACCACCCTCAACCTAAGCATGTTCTCGGATGCCAGCTCCACCCATGGTCTCGTGATCATCATTGGCAGTAAGTGGCAAGCCTGGCAGTTACACAAGCAATGGAAGCAAGACAACCGCAACATCGGGTGGGCAGAAAGCATAGCCCTTGAGCTACTTGTATATGCCCTACTGACACTACCACTGCCCAGCTATCCATTCCAGGTTCATTGCAACAACCAAGGCGTCATCGAAGCCTGGCAGAAAGGCAGAAGTCAGAATAAACCCACCAACACATCTTTCCGACGAATACACGCCAGCTTAGCACCCTCTTTTCATCAACTCATCCCCATCTACGTACCCTTCAAAGACAATCCAGCAGACGGCCTGTCCCGCAGTATCTATCCCCCCTCCGAACTTGAACTCCCACACATCCCCATACCTGCTGCCCTCAGTGATCTCATTATCGATATCGATGACCCGAGATGTGACTACATCTGCATCTAACATCAACTTCAACCAACTACCCCCAATCCCTACCATGGTCACATCCCATCGCGCAACAACAGGCAACCATAGCCGCCCTGCACACACTGCCGCCCCCTTTCCCCCATATCTCTTGAACCTCACACTAACACCCTCTGACTTACGCCCCACATGCCTCGCCAAAGATTGATTGGCCTGTTGGTCCCCACACCCCTCGTCACTTGAATGCCTCAGAACAGACCTACCACGAGATGCTCTTGAAAGAGTCAAAGCAGTCACCCTCCAAGACTAGGCCGAGACCACTCGAACCTTGTATGGTGCCGGCCTGCTTGTCTACCACGCCTTCTGCGACAGCAGAAAGGTTCAGGAGGAAGACCGAGCTCCCGCCAAAGCAGCCCTCATCGCATCCTTCATCTCGGACCTCACAGGATCGTACTCTGGAAAAGCAATCCACAACTATGTCTATGAAGTCAAAGTGTGGCACACCCTATACAGCCTCCCTTGGTCACTCCACGAAGATCAGATCAGCACAATGCTGAAGGGAGCCACCAAACTCGCACTGTCAACCTCCAAGCAAGACAAGTGACTGCCGGTGACCACTCAAATGATGACCACCTTCCACCAAGCCCTCAAACCTAACAACCCTTTCGACGTAGCATTTTATGCATGCCTGACCACCACTTTCTATGCGGCTGCACGCATAGGCGAATTTACCTTACAGCGCATAAATGCATTTGACCCCCTATTGCATATAACACTCTCCTCTGTACAAGATGACGTTGACTGAAATGGGCTCCACACCAAAGTATTCAAACTACCTCACACCAAATCTAGCCCAACAGGAGAAGAGGTACATTGGGCAAAACAACAAGGGCCCATGGACCCACTAACTGCTTTCGAATGCCACCTAATCATCAACGACCTGCCTCTTGACGGCCCCCTATTCGTATACCAAAAGGGCAGCGGCCACCGCCCCCTGACAAGGCAAGCCTTCATTGGATGTCTCAACAAGGCGGCCTTGGCCGCAGGCTACAAGCGCGTGCATGGACATGGCATATGCATTGGCGCAACCCTAGAATATCTCCTCTGCAGAGTCCCTTTCGACGTTATGAAGGTCAAAGGAAGATGGGCAAGCAACACATTTCAGCTATATCTACGAGACCACAACCAGATCCTAGCCCCATACATGCAGGCCATGCCCCCAGAGACGGCCATGGAATTCACCCGCATTACCATGCCGCTGGTACAATGATCACTCCTCCCGTGAGTAACACCCTCCTATCACAGGGGGCCCGAGCTGCACTTCATAGCGTCGGGTTCTCCTAGAGTGATGGGAACACAGCTGATGCTCGGGTCCTCCCCCAGAACTGACTGCGACTGGGAGGTGCTACATGCCTTCACCCAAACACTATAGCTAGTCTCATCACATTTCTTCCCCATTGTCTTATAACAAGTATGCAAAGACTTCACTCCTCCTGAGTCGAGACATCTGTACATCAACAGAACTTGGAGAACATTAGCATGCACTATAGGTCAAATCATCCCTGGTTTCATGTACCTGCTATAAGGAATCTTGGTTTGAACTTCACCAAGCACCACTGCAACAGGGGTTGGCATTGTTGTCTTCGGAGACACTGGCAAGTCAACGACTGCGGTCTGCTGCACCATGTGATTCACGTCTTCAATCATTAACTTTTGCTTGTCATTGGTGATCCTAGCAGGTTCTGTCTCGACAGCAGAATCGTAGTCGTGAGTGACCTTGTTGTGGTCGTGTTAAGACCATGCCAACAATCTCCAGGCGTAACTCTGGAACTCCAGAGTTTGCAGGAATAAGGACATTGGCTTCACCATATGTGGTGCGCCCTTGCTGTTGATCGGGTCCTTGGATTTCAGAGCGGAGGTTCGGAGGTAAACAATATGATTGACTTAAAGGTTACAAGGGGTGGAGATGATTTAGAAAGGGAATAGCCAGTGTCTAAGTCGATTATCTAGCTAAACTACAGTACTAGATACAAAGGTTTATATATGGAGGTAAAACAGGAGATGGAGTACTAAAGTCTGGGGGTACAAGTATTTTCGATGGGATGAGTATTTTCTAGGGTGAGTAACAAGATGGAGGAAACTAACCGAAGGGTCCATGGGTAACTACAATGGAGTCAGGGATAACAGGAAAGTCAGGGCATAGGGTGAACGGAGTATAACGAAAGTATTGGAAATGTACTTTATAGAATAGATGAAATGGAGGGGCAACTCTGGGGGACTGGAGTTGCGATATAGACAATATAGGTCCGGAGTTGGTGCATACAGCACCAGAGGTGTTGGAGGTGTTGGAGGTGTTGGAGATGTTGGAGGTGAACTCGTGGAGATTTACGGGATATAACACAAACTCTGCCCTAGTGTACAGAAAGAGATACTGCTCGAAACCCAGTCAATCAATGGATTGTGGCAGATGAGCCAGTTGTGTCCTAGAACAAGAGAGCAAGAAGAATCCAGTGGAGTGACATAAAATGTCATCAAAGTGATATCGCCAGTAGGGAATTGGACGGAAAGGTTTATGGCTCAAGTTATTGTACTGTTGGTTGTTCCATTGAATAAGCGGAGTTGTAACGGAGGTACAGGGTAGGTCGAAAGACTATGTTTATTAACAAATGATGTATTGATGAAACAATTGGAGGAGCCAGAATCTACGAGAGCGTGGAAAGGTGAAATCGGATAGGAGGCTAAAGAGACTAAAGGCATAAGTGACTTGGGATCTGAGAGAGCGGACGCATTGAGACAGATCTCCTTTGTTGCACGGTCAGGATCACTGCGACCTCCTTCCCGTGCGGAGCTACAGAGGTCGGGAACTATTTTTTTGCCTCGGAGGAGGCCTCTGGTTTGGTTTCCAGAGTGGTAGTAGCAGCACGACCTTTGGACGCACGAGAAGTAGACCTCGGGCAGTCCTTGGCCATATGTCCTGCATGACCGCAAAACATGCAGAGCTTCTCGTTGAAGCGGCGCTTTCATTCGGCAGCAGTCAACTTGCCATCCTTGCCGAGTGTCGATGAAAGGTCGGGTTTTGGGGGAGAAGAAGAGGTAGAGGCAGCCTTACCCTTGGACTCCTTGGAGTCCTTGGAGCTACCGGAGTTGAAGGGTTTGTCAGAGGATTTAGGGGAGGAGGACAGAGTGAGCTTTGTCTGATGATTGATTTCGGATTTGCACTCCCAATAGCACACATCGATAGACTGGGTGAGATGATGAAGGTCAGAGAATGTTGAAGGTTTCCCGATGCAAGAGACTTCGTCCTTGATGCAGTCAGGAAGCCCATTGTAGAAATGGTGCCAGAGGGTACCTTCTCCATATCCTCGGACCTGTGAAGCTATGCAGTTAAACTCTACCACATACATGTTGATTCTCTGGCCATCCTTCATTGAAAGGTGGTCAAGTTGATGCTCCGCATTTCCGACAGGATTGTGGGGACTGAAGTTGGTCTGAAGCTCAGAGATGAACTCCGTGAAGTCGTCCATCCATAGTGGACGAATGTCTGGTCCTTCCATCTGGAGCAGGTCCGGTTCGAACCATTCCAGCACCATTCCCTTGAGGTAGGACTGTGCGAAGGTCACTTTAGCACAGTCCAGTTCGAAAGCCTTAGGGCGGTCTTGGAAGTTCAATTTGCATTGTACCAAAAAGACTCGGAGTTTGCGGGGGTCTGTCCTGTCAAACTGGTCTGGTTCTCGGACTTTGGTGTGAGTAGCAGATGCGGGGGTGGGACAATGGGAGGAATGAGCAAGGTCCTTAATGGCACTTGCGAGCTGAGCAAGGGTGTCTTGCGGTATGAGCTCATCATCGGAATCGGAGGGGTGATCACCGTCGTCACCAAGGAAGTCGGAGTCATCATCCGACGGATCATCTCCGGGAAAGTCTGGGTCATCTGGAGGACCACCATCGTTGGATAGAGTATGGAAGCCAGGTGCTCCTTCGCTCGGGCGCTGGCTGGAATGTGATGGGAAAGGAGAGGGGTCTCCTTTGAGGTCAAGCTTGATGATACGTGCTCCTGGAGTAGGAGATTGCAGTTGGGGGCACTCTTGTGAAGTGGAGATGGAGGTACGTCGAGCGGAGAAGCTTCGGAACTGGTCAACAAGTTCAGGACCTTGACGACTGCTCCTGAACATGCTGAGAGGGTTGAAACAGGGAGAAGCATTGGTAGGTGTGCTGATGGCACAGGCTCTAGACCTAGTGACACAAGTAGACATCGTGAGTGGACTCTGGAACAAGTACGAGTTTGAATATACTGTTAAGACTGGATCAACTCCGGTATGAACTCTGGAACTCCGGAGTTATGTACGAGGTGATGGGACTTTGGCTTCACTGTATGTGGTGCACCCTTGTCTGAGTCTGGTGTCCCGTATTTACAGAGGTGGTCGGAGGGTGAACGAGAGGTTACAAGTAACCTTAGTTTGACAGAGGTTGGGTCAGAGGTGAGCCATCAAGACTCAGAGATGATCAGAGAGAGATGGAGGTGAGTCTAATGCAATATTCAAACTGAGGTACATGTTCTATTGGTAAGTACTTATATACGGTGTACGAATGGGGACAAAGGAGTAAGTCCGAGGATCCAAGTATTTTCAGGGGTACAAGTATTTTTGAGGGGACAAGTATTTTCTAGGGTGAGTAACAAGATGGAAGAAACTAACTGAAGGGTCAATGGGTAACTACGTCAACAGGTAACTACAACAGAGTCAGGGATAACGGGGAAGTCAGGGCATAGGGTAATATGGAGGTACGAGATATTGGAAATGTACTTTATAGGATAGATGAAACAGAGGGGCAACTCTGGGGGACTGGAGTTGCAATATAGACAAGATAGGTCCGGAGTTGGGGCGTACAGCACCGGAGATGCCAGAGTTGGACTTGGGCAAATTATGGGATATGACAATATCCCTGGTAGTGGATTTATTTATCTACATCCACTCAATAAATCATGAGTGAACCACTCAGTAGCCCACTTAGTATATCCCACATCTGCTGTGTGGGCAGATGCAGACTTGTGTCTCAAATATAATCATATCTCTTTTTTGCAAGTACATATTCAAGATATGTTGCTGCTCTCACTGTTGGCATATCACATGTGTGTTTGTGTAGCAGATTCTGTACAAAGTCAAACTCTGTACTATCTAGATATATCTATAATGTGCTCAATAACAATACAAATATTTGTAGGTGTCTCATTCAGTTAATATTTTGCATAATTTCTCCAATATTATTGCATGACATTTTCACCTTAAAAAATGCAAAATTTACTATGATGGCAAGTTTTACATTTGTCAAATGATCTGTTGTGGGCTCAGGTCAAATACACACAACTATTGCTATACACTAATACACTTATACAATCAACTGGACAATCCCATTGAACTCCATCATCTCTTCTGAACGCATGTCCTTAATCAGCAGTTGGGATGCCTTGACATACTTGAAATAGCCACTAATGCCTTTGAAAACAATAAGTTGCTCATGGACATGGGTTGGACTTGGTGCTATGGTAGCACTTCTGACAAAATTCTTTGCCTGAAGCACACGTGTGTCATCTGGCTTCTTGGCCATGGCATGCTGTACTGCCAGATACAACAGGCCCAGAAAGGCAGGCATCTTCTTTACCAAGTTCTCATCTGTGCTAGAAAACATGTCTTGATATGTCTTCCAACTGAAGTCAGCAGCAGCTATATTGTAACAGTGAGTGCTGTAAGTATAATGCGATGATAAGTTTAAGTTGTGCTTACCATCGTTCATGTCCACATCCTCAGTCTCAAGTCGGATACGCATCTCACCTCTGGTATCCTGGCTGCCTTCACCTGCAACCTCAATGGTTCGCTTGCGAGTCTTGCTGCTAGTTGCCACTGCCAAAGAGCCAGACTCAGATTCTGATGTGTCAATGCCTGTCATGTGGACATTGGTCAGAGCATATTCTAGCACTAGAATATGCACCAACACTCACCTGCAGCCACAGCCTTGGACAATTTGACATTGACTGGAACTTGCTCTGCCTCCTCATCACTGTCTTCAATGAACTCACGAGACTTGGGCTGGTCTATTGCAAAGTGTCAATCCAGCTTGACAATAATTGTTCAACACTCACTCCTTGCCTCCTTCATGCGTTGGGCGTGGGCCTTGCGTGAAGATACAAAAATTTGGACCTCTTGATGTTCTGTCTCCTTTTCCTTGGCCTGCTTGAACAACAATTCCTGTCTTGCCTTCTCAGCTGCCCAAACTTCTGCACTGTCATCCGTATATGTCGGCATGGATTCCACTTGGGCTATCATTGACCCAAGTTGCTTATCTGTCCAACGTGTAGACTCTTTCTCGCTCATTGGTTCAGGAAGCTCGATTGGATAGAGTACATCCATTTCATCCACTAACACAGAATCCATTTCGAACTTGGCAGTTGGATCCTGTTTGTGATGCACAGCAACCTCTGAGTATGCTTTGAGGACCTGAAATGCAAGTTGCATTAGTTTCCAATGATCATTTTGATGATATACTCACATTCAGTAATTGTTTCAGGCTACTCAATACCTGAGGTATAGCTTTTTTTCCAAATCCGAGTCCAAGACCCTCTGACAGAGCAAGTGCTGTGATGCGTTCCATCTTCTTCTGATTGATATTACGCAACTTGACATATGACTGCAGCCGAGCACCTTGGTTCCCATCTGTCTCACCCACATACAGCTCCATTGGTCCATCTGTAATATCCAGAGCATCTTCTTCCATTATTGGCATTTCCTCGATGTCATCATACCAAGTCCAAGTTTCATCAATATCATTGCGTGCAATGGTGGCAGTGATGATTTCATGAATGTTTTCTCGCATGGTCCAAGCACAGTCAGTTGCCAACAACTCCTCGCGTACACTGTAGCTGAGAAACAGTGCACACAGTTTTTTCATCAATGTTTGAGGTTTCTTGACATTCTTGGCATCTAGCCAAGGAAAGCTTGTGTGTCGGAATGCAGCAGAGACGAGGCTGAGCATGTTTGATTGCTCCTCCTCAAAGTCGTCATTGTGGATGTTGGACATGGTAGGCAAGACCCACATCTGATGTCCCAAGTCCTTGGTGACCTCAGGCAGTTTTAACAGCAGTTCTCGTGAGTCCTTGATAAACTTGTTGATGAAGGCGCCATAGTCAGGCTTTTGCACCAGGTTCATGTCCACAACTTTGCCAGCCCGTTTGCAACTGATGGCAATATAGTTGTTCATTGGAATAAGATGGGGGCGTCGGTGCTGAAACAGCTTGCAATAGAGCTGTACAAACATGGTCAGTGTTCCAGCACATTCAAGCGCTCATTTGTGCTGGCCTGACTTGTCTTACCTGATTGATGGCAATTGAATCATTGAACTTTGCTTTGAAGAAAGCTTGGAGTCCGCGTAGATGGTCACGCCACATTGGTGGTTTTTGATCTGCACCTGCAACTGTGAGGGGCTCAATCCACAGTGCAATCTATGATTGTCAATTAACAAAGATGTTTCAAACCAGGGATGCTGAGTTCAATGACTCACCTCGGTTATGGCGGTCTCCACACTTTTCAGTTGCTCACCCAGTGCATGTAGGAAAATCTTGTTCGGTATAGGATAAAAGGCAAGCAAGTTGTTTGGCCGGATACGATCCATCAGCCCATGGCTTAAGGCCTTGAGCTTAGCAGGCATGGAGCGTTTGATGGCATCTGCAATCGGGTCCGTGGTGATTCTTGTCGTCCTCAAACCTTCTTTCTCCACCACAGCATCAAGGATGACTTGCACCCAATAGTCTTGAAGCTTGCTTAGATACAACTGCCTCTCCTGCTCATCCTCGCATGCAAAGTATTCGATCAGGGAAATCTTGCCAGTCTTGCTTTGAAAGTGATCCACATAGATGTTTGTCCAATTAGTAAAATACTGTTGGTCGAGGATCCCACAGGCCTCCAAGGAGATGGGTTTTTCTAGGGCAGCTTGCTGGCGCCTGTATTCTGCCTCAAAGGCAGCTGGTGCATCCTCAAAAGGAATGCCCTCACCCACATCTTTAAATTCTACTGGTGCACCCAAGAAATTGAGTATGTGCATGCATTGCTGCACAATGTAAATCATGCCCTATGGTGTTGATTTGGTTAACACATGATGCATTGTAATCCCTCACAGAAACCACTCACCCCACCAATCACAGGATACCATGTTGCAATGTTTCGAATACTCAACCCAGCTTTCATGTTGTCACGTGATCGAAAGTGCTCCATCTTGAACAAATCAAACAGTTCTCCAAAAAGAACATCATCTCGTAGGATTCGTCCAAGGGCAGATTTCCCAAGTGTACCCACACTCAACAATGCTGACTCGATGTACTTGATACGTGCCTGCTTGGTCTTTGTTTGCAAAAGCACATTCATTATCGTATGGAGTGAATCATTGTCACTATCTTGGTGGGTGGGCAGCAGAGAGTTGCTAGCCAGGTGATGTTCAATGAGTGCCTGGTCAGCATGGGACTGGATAAAGTCTAACAATATGCATGAGTCAGTCCATATGTGGATGGATAGGTGGCACAAGCAAGCGCTTGTTTGTGCTGGATCAAATACATACCAAGGTTCAAAAATCTAACAAGCCAAACACCATCTTGCATGACAGCAGCATGTGTATCTGCTGCTAACTTCCGTAGTGCTTCATCTCTTTCTCCAGATGTGCTTGTTAAAATCTCTTCTCGTGCTTTCTTATAATGCAGGAATGTTTCATGGATTGGGGCATGGTTTCGCATGTATGTAAATCGGTGGTTGCCATTATAGAGAAGGGATTTGGACTTGGCTGCGCTTGGTTTCCAGACCACATTGTTGTCATACGCTTCATTCTGTGCTGCCCTCAACGAACTGATGTCAATGTCCTCTGCATGGACACCAAGATCCAATGCATTCTGAATGACCTTGTTTTGAAGGCCATGCTCTTTGATTCCTCGGATGAACGATCTCATGAATGTGCTGTCCACATTGCGTAGATTCACCTGCTGGCAATTCATGGTTGGTCCACGGTCCATATCGTTCTCGTCCATTATGGTCATTAATGCATAACCCAAGGTTGCCTTGGTGGTTGAGGCTCTAACCCTTTCAAAGAGGTCCTGTATTGGTGTCCTGATAATTTCCTTTACAGTGGGTTCATATTCTTTGACCTGTTTGAAAAATCATATCAAT
>QFEM01000063.1:0-13809 GCA_003316205.1 Boletus bicolor
CCGAAGGTGGAGAAAAGGAAAGAAGTCCAATGGATGGGCGAGGGCACGAAGGATGCGTACACCAGGCACTGGTAGTACAAAGAGACTGAGTAACCGTAGCAAATGTAGGAAAGAAAGAAAAGGAAAAGAGAGTCGTAACACCGACTCCAACTCTGGACATCGTTAGAACCAAGAAGGAGATACCGCTTCCCGTGTGAGGATCCCTGGGTGCGGCCGGGTATGATTTGTACGCCGCGGAAGACACGGTAGTCCCTGCCCATGGACACGCCTTGATTTCAACCGGGCTGTCTATGAAAATCCCACCAGGCCATTATGGCCACATCACCCCGAGGAGTGGGCTAGCCGTAAAAAGAAAGTTAACCACCGGCGCAGGCGTGATCGACAGCGATTACCGAGGAGAAGTAAAAATCCTCCTGTTTAACTTGTTAGGAGAAGAGTTTGTAGCGAAAGCTGGCGAGCGAGTAGCGCAACTAATCCTCGAGAAAATCTCAACGCCCCCGGTGAGAGAGGTGAAATCCCTCGATGAAACCAAACGAGTGAACAAAGGGTTCGGAAGCACCGGAACCTCTTCGATAGGCGGTCCGAAGGAGATTTGATCTTCTCCCGCCAAGAACCGAAGAAGTCGGAGCTCCGACCATTACTGGATGAACACGGTCGACCCCTGGACCATCCGATGGATGAAAGCATAGGCTGAGAACCCAGATACCGCAAGGAATCTTGGGCACCTGAGGTCTTTTGTCCACGAGTCTAGGAAGGCTGAGGTCACCACCGATCTACTCACGGATCTAAAACAGATGAGCGACTCCGACGCACACTGGATCTTGAGGGACTTGCAAAAGCCCCCCAAGTATAAGAAGGCGTCGGTCAGAAAGGAGAGAAACTCCCTCGAGGTACCCGCGACCCTGCGGATGTCCGATGGCACCAGCGCGGAAGTAAAAGCGCTAATAGACTCTGGCTGCACCAGATCTTCGATCCATGAGAAGTTCGTGGCTGAGAAGGGGGTAGTAACCCACACCCTCCCTCGCCCTATGTCAGTCTATAATGCCGACGGATCCCTAAACACCTCGGGTAAGATCGAGAAATTCGTCATCGTCAAGATGCAGATCTTGGATCACAAGGAGCAGATCACTCTTGCTGTCACCAACCTCGGCCCTAATACAATCTTCCTCGGCTATGATTGGCTAAAAGCCCACAACCCCAACATTGACTGGAAGACGGGCCGAATGTCATTCCGTTGTGAGGAAGATCACATGCCGCAACTAGAAAGCTGTGACGACAACGATGATGAAGATAGCGACTTCGTCCCGCATAACAGAGATCGCCTGTTCAAACTCGATACAGAGAGTTACCTCCGAAATACCGTGATGGACATTGCCGCCCAAGACTTCGCGACAAAAAAGAAAAAGACCTTCGAGGAAGCAGCCCCTAAATACATCCATGACTACGCCGACGTCTTCGCAAAGGAGAACTTCAACAAGCTCCCCCCAAGATGCCCTTGGGACCACGCTATCGAACTCCTTCCAGGAGATCACATGGTAGACTGTAAGGTCTACCCCTTAAACCCAGGCGAACAAGAAGAGCTTGATAAATTCCTCGAAGAAAACTTAAAGTCCAGCCACATCCGACCGTCGAAATCTCCGTTCGCCTCCGCATTCTTCTTCATCAAGAAGAAGGATGGCCGCCTCCGCCCTGTGCAAGATTACCGAAAGCTCAACAAGGTTACTTGACGCAATTGGTACCCACTGCCCCTGATCACCGAACTGGTGGATAAGCTCAAATCCACCAAATACTATACCAAATTCGATGTGCAATGGGGTTACAACAACGTGCGGATGGCCGAAGGAGATGAGTGGAAGGCCACATTCCGAACAAACCAAGGTCTTTTCGAACCCCTCGTGATGTTCTTCGGACTGTGCAACTCCCCGGCTACCTTTCAAACCATGATGAATTCCCTCTTCCGGGATCTAATCAACCGTGGGGTCACGGTTGTCTACATCGATGACATCATGATCTTCACGAAGACCCTAGAGGAGCATCGGAAGGTAGTACACGAGGTACTACAAATCTTGAGGGATAACCACTTGTATCTACGTCATGACAAGTGCGACTTTGAGGTCCAAGAGACCAAATTCCTTGGACTAGTAGTATCTCAAAACGAAGTCAAGATGGACGAGAAGAAGGTAGCAGCAATCAAAGACTGGCCGGTTCCAACTTCGAAGAAAACCCTGAGAGGATTCTTGGGGTTCCTCAACTTCTACCGATGATTCGTAAAGAATTTCGCCCAGATCACGCATCCCCTAAGCACGCTCATGTCGGTAAAAAAGGACTTTGATTGGTCGCCAGCCTGCCAACAGGCCTTCGAACAGCTCAAGGAAACGGTGTCCACAGCCCCTGCTTTGGCCATGCCCACCGATGACGACCCCTTCCGCATCGAAACTGACAGGTCAGGGATCGGAATCAGAGCAGTGTTGTCGCAATGCCAAAACGGAGTATGGCACCCGGTTGCCTTCATCTCCAGATCGCTTAACGACACGGAATGCAATTACCATGCAGTGGACCTAGAGATGCTTGCAGTGATCTTCGCGCTCAAAGAATGGCGACAATACCTCCTTGAAGCTGTCCACCCCATCGAGGTCTTAACGGATCACAAGAACCTTGAGTTCTTCCGTAAGCCTCAAGATCTCTCATGCCGTCAAGCTAGATGGCAACAAATCATCCAGGAATACAAGCTGTCCTTCAGCTATAGACCTGGCAAAACCAATCCCGCCAACCCTCTGTCCAGGAGGCCAGACTATGAGAAGGGGGTGAACACCGATAATCACCAACAGATTCTTCTACCCAACTCCCTCTTCGTCAAGGCCGTAGCCTCCTCAAGTATCCTCGACCGCATCAAGAAGCTGCAATACAAATTAGAGCGCTTTGCGAAGGAGGGACTGAAGAAACCAGAGTCTTCCTGGACCAAGAAGGACGATCTCGTGAGGTGGAAAGACCTCATCTATATCCCAAACGACGCCAAACTCCGCGAAGAGATCATCTGAGCCAATCATGACCACCCGATCTCGGGCCACCCCGGTGTACGAAGAACTCGCGACCTTATCATGAGCGAGTATTACCGGCCTACCCTCCACCGAGATGTAGAAGAGTACGTGAAAGGATGCGACGCGTATCAAAAAGTAAAACCCAAGACCACGCCCGCCCAGACCCCCCTCCATCCAAACGAGATCCCCTCAGCCCCCTGGGAAATCATCTCCGTAGATCTGATTGGACCCCTTCCACAGTCCCAAGGAAAGAACACCATCCTTGTGGTCGTCAACAGATTCTCCAAGATGATTCACCTTGTCCCCACGACTGACACGGTCACCTCTCAAGGAGTTGCTGTGCTGTTTAGAGACCACGTATTCAAACTGCACAGAGCACCCAGAAAGGTGATCTTGGATCAGGGAACTCAATTTGTCTCATCGTTCATGCGGGACCTGTACACCCTGCTGCGGATCAAAGCCAACCCATCCACTGCCTATCACCTGCAGACAGATGGCCAAACGGAATGGATCAATCGAGAAGTTGAGAAGTACCTCCGCATCTACGTAAATCACCGTCAGACTGACTGGGCCGACTGGCTCCCCATCGCCAAGTTTGCTCACAACTCGCAAACTTCCAGTGCCACCGGAACCTCCCCGTTCATCCTCAACTTCAGACAACAACCAGTGATACCCGCACAGAAGACCGAAGTACACAACGAGTCGGCGACAGAATTCGTAGAGCGAATGAAATTGAGCTTCGAGATAGCGCGGAAGCGCTGGAGAAGGCTGCAGAGTCAATGAAGTCGTCTCATGACAAGGGAGCCCACAAGGTCGTGGAATACTCAGTGGGTCAACAAGTCCTCCTCGAGGCCAAGAACATCAAAACCGACCAACCCACGAAGAAGTTCGACGACAAGTGCTATGGCCCCTTCAAGGTCAAAGCGAAGGTCGGGATAGCCGCATATGAGCTGGAGTTACTGAAGACTTGGAAGGGGATCCACCTGGTGTTCAACGAATCACTCCTCACACCCTACATCACCGGGTCTTACCCCTCGCAAGCCAAGCCAAAACCACCGCCTCCGGTTATCATCCAACAGGAGGAAGAGTACGAGGTGGAGCAAATCGTAGACTCCCGAAAGAAGCAGAACAAAACCGAATACTTGGTGCATTGGAAAGAATACCCCCGAGAGGAACGTACTTGGGAACCCAAATCCCATTTATCCCACACCACCAAGGAAGTCGAAAACTTCCATCGGAAACACCCAGAAGCCGTTCGTGCCGTCGTAGCTGCTGCTTCGCGCGCTCCAGCCGAACCATGCGACTGTCCCCCTTGCATCCACCACACTCCGCTCTTCTCTGACTCCGGCTTCAAATCGCTCGCCGCCTCGCTCAACCACCTACCCGATTCGCTCTTCGAAATCCCTTTACCTGGCTCTGATCCCATCGTCAACGGTATTCTGGTCGACCGGGAGTTTGACCCCTGAGAAGGGGGTTATGAAACGACGAGCGATAAATCTTCTATTTTCCTTTTTATTTTCCTCCACTTCCGTTATCTTATCTTATCTCTTGATCTAATCTTGTCAGAATCTTCCAGAACGTTTGATCAATGACGTCATCATGATATCATATTACTTAATCTTCCAGAATGTTCCTTTTCCCAGGCTTGCCCTAAAGTGAGCCGGTAGTATAAGTAGTCGTTCCACTTCATGTACATACTTCAGTTTCGGTATTCCATTTCTTTGGGCTGAATATCACACTTAGTGACTCAGTTCTTTTTGTGGTTCTTTCAGACGGCTCTGAAGGAGCTATTGGGCAAATTAAACATGCGGTTACCTTGGTCGTGGAAATTGCTGGACATTACGAAACTATAGACACTTACATTTCAAAAATTGGTACACATTGCATGATTATCGGGTATGATTGGCTTTACCACCACAACCCTATCATCAATTGGACCCTTCAGACCATTTCATTCCCTTGTTGCACTCAGTACTGTAAAATTATGGGGCTCGGACCCCCGATTCATGGTTGCTTGCCCACTGTCCTCCATACTATAGAAGAGGGACTAAAAGAACAGGTACTGGAGACCTACCACGAGTTCTTGGATGTGTTCTTGGAAAAAAAATCCGATGCATGCCAATTTGAAAGCCTTGGGATCACACAATAGATCTCAAGCTGGACTTTGTCCCGATAAAGGGTCGTGTAATACCCCTATTGGAAATTGAAATGGATGAAGTATGTGTTACAACGGCCGGGAGGCTATCGTAATGGGGTCTTTGCTGACAAGGAGTCACTTGAAAAGCGACGACGCAGTAGCACTTGGGGTTTTCCTACAAGCACATGAAGTGGTGTACACTAGGGTTTTCCCTATGTATGAGATGAGGGGATACATGCTAGGGGTTTCCTACATGCAGGTAACAAGGGTTTGCTAGAGCAGATGCTCGTAGGCGACAAGGGCAAGGGTTCGACTAGGGAGAATCCCGTAGGCTGACAAGAGTTCCTTATAGAAGGAATAACAAGAGCGGTCACTTAGAAGTAGACCAGAGACTTAGGGAGATCCTGATGAAGGGGAAGGCATAGATTGCCTAGCAGAGGTGAGGTACAAGAGTGGGTACTCGAGGTAACTCAAAGGAGGTCTAAGCTGGGGAATCCTATCATAAAGGAAAGGGTTTATATACCTGGAGATACATGGACAGGCCAGGTGCGGAATGACATGGGGTCAGAATAAACCATGGAATAATGTGTATGGAGTTGGGAGAAGTGCGTATCCAGTATATCGTAACAAATAGGATTGGAGAAAGAAGAGAAGCATGGACACATGCATGGAGCATGCGAAACATGTGTTTGACTATTGTAGGATAATCAACGAAGACGTGAGACAAGTGGAATGTACCTTCGGTATAGAGGAGGAGGAAGCTGAAGGTGGAGAAAAGAAAAGAAGTCCAGTGGGCAAGCAAGGACATGGAGGATACATGGTCTTGGCGCTGGTAGTACAAGGAGAGAAAGTAAACATAGTAAATGTAGGAAAGAAAAGAGAAGTTGTAACAGTACGCACATTCATCGACAAGGAACTCAAGAAGGGATACATTAAACCTTCAAAATCTCTGCAAACCTCTCCTGTCTTCTTTATACCAAAAAAGGATGGAAAAAAGTGTATGATTATGGACTATTGATATTTAAATGAGGGTACTATAAAGAATTCCCATCCTCTTCCTCTAATTCCGCAGTTAATTGATTGGCTCAAGAATGCCAACATGTTTCCAGCCCTGGATCTTTGATGGGGTTATAACAATGTGTGGATAAAAGAAGGAGATGAATGGAAGGGCGCTTTTGTTACGCCCATAGGCGCATATGAACCCATGGTTATGTATTTTGGAATGACCAACTCACCCCCTACTTTCCAGCAGATGATGAACAATATTTTTAACGACATGTATGCCGTAGTGATTATTTATATTGATGATTGTATGATATTGTTAAGACTGTGCCAATGATCTCCGGGCATAACTCCAGAGCTCCAGAGTTTGCAGGAATAAGGATGTTGGCTTCACTGTATGTGGTGCACCCTTGCTGTTGATCGGGTCCTTGGATTTCAGAGCAGAGGTTCGGAGGTAAACAATACAATTGACTTAAAGGTTATGAGGGGTGGAGATGATTTAGAAAGGGAATAGCCGGTGTCTAAGTCAATTGTCTAGCTGAACTACAGTACTAGATATGGAGGCTTATATACGGAGGTAAAACGGAAGACGGAGTACTAAAGTCTGGGGGTACAAGTATTTTCGAGGGGACAAGTATTTTCTAGGGTGAGTAACAAGATGGAGGAAACTAACCGAAGGGTCAACGGGTAACTACAATGGAGTCAGGGATAACAGGGAAGTCAGGGCATAGGGTGAACAGAGTATAACGAAAGTATTGGAAATGTACTTTACAGGATAGATGAAACAGAGGGGCAACTCCAGGGGACTGGAGTTGCAATATAGATGATATAGGTCCGGAGTTGGTGCATACAGCACCGGAGGTGTCAGAGGTGCCGGAGGTGGACTCGTGGAGATTTATGGAATATGACAGATATTTATGTCAAAGAAAACGAAGGAAGAGCATGAGGAGGTGGTCAAGGAGGTCTTACGTCACTTATGCGATAATGATCTTTATGTAAAACCCTCCAAATGCTTCTTCTCCAAAGATCAGGTGGACTTTTTCAGTATGGTCGTATCTAAAAAGGGGGTAGAAATGCAGGAAAAGAAAGTTTCTAGAGTCATGGACTGGCCAATTCCTACTCGGCTAAAGCAGCTCCAAGGTTTCCTTAGATTGTGTAATTGTTATAGGTGTTTCATTTCGGGCTTCGCCAAGGTTGCACACCCCTTGAATGATCTTACCAAGAAAGACATTCCGTTCACATGGGGTCCCAGCCAGCAGGCAGCATTTGAAGCTCTGAAAAAGAAGTTTACCATGGCCCCTCTTCTTGCTTATCCTAATCGCGATCAGGAGATTCGGATAGAAACAGATGCCTTGGATATTGCCACAGGAGTGGTGCTCTCTATCTTATGCGATGATGGTAACTGGAGGCCTATCACCTTCATTTCTCATTCCTTTGATAGCACTGAGCGCAACTATCCTATTTATGACAAAGAACTTTTAGCGGTTATCTAGGCGCTGGAAGAGTGGCATCATTACTTAATTGGTTGGGAAAGATTTGAAATCTGGACCAATCACAAGAATCTGGAGTATTGGAAGAAGCCACAGACACTTAGTGGTCGACAAGCCTGTTGGCATGTGGTTCTCCAGGAGTTTAATTATGTTTTCATTTACAAGCCTGGTGCTTCTAATGGTTGGGCTGATGCACTATCTCATTGCCCAGACCATGGGGAGGCTGTGCAGGATCATAACACCAATATTACGGTCTTGCCTCCTTCTGTTTTCATCAATTCTGTTGCTTTGTCTTCAGACTTTTATTTGGAGTTGGAATCTGAGTCTACCTCCATGGGGGTGGACACAGTGAACAACTTCCTTTTTGATTCTACTATGAATATTTTCAAAAATAACAAAAACAAAGTTTTCATACCTCTTTCTCTTCGCACTCGTTTGCTTACTTTATGTCATGATTCCCCTGTCGCTGGTCACGGCAGTCATGCCAAGACCATTCACACTCTTACATGTTATTTCTCATGGCCTGGTGTCACCAAAGACGTTAAATTATATGTAAATAGCTGCCAAGTGTGCGCCCTCACAAAGGGTAAACAAAAGGCACCAGCAGGAAAAATTATGCCACTTCCTGCTGCAAAGCATCCATGGGAAGATCTTTCTGTAGATTTCATTATGGGTTTACCTGAATCACGTTCTTTTACAGCCATTTGCGTTGTTGTTGATTGCTTCTCCAAAGAAGTGGTCTTTATTCCCACAACAGACACTTGTTCTTCTGCAGACTTAGCCACACTATTCAGGGACCACGTTTGGTGTATACACAGACTCCCTTCTTCACTCGTTTCAGATTGTGGACCTCAGTTCATGTCTGCCTTCACCCAGGAGCTTTGCAAACTCCTTGGAATCCATCAGAAAATCTCTATCGCATATCATCCTCAAACTGATGACAGAACACGTTAATCGAGATTTGGAACAATATCTCCGCACTTACGTAGGAAAGAAGCAGCATGATTGGGCGGATTGGTTGAAAATGGCCCAATTCTCCCACAACAATACCGTTACCACTGCCACCAGCAACATCCCATTCCATGTCACTTGCAATTATACCCATTGCATGGGCTTTGAAGGAAAACTGGCTGGCTTTGCAGGAGAAATAGGTCGTTCTGATAAGGAAATAGAAGCAGCATTAGAAGAGTCATGTGATAGAATGGTTGCTGCTTCAGAGAAAAGACGATCAGAAGCCCTGGAATACTCTGTTGGTCAGCTGGTCTGGCTATCTACCAATAAATTAAACCTCCCATATACAGCGAAGAAATTGATACAAAAATGGATTGGACCTTACACTATCTCCACAGTCCTTCCTAACACTGTCACATTAAAACTTCCCCGCACTGTGCGAATCCATCCCATGGTTAACATTTCTCGCATTAAACCTAATCAGGAAACTTTACCAGGACAGCCCAAAGTCCATCCTGACTGTTATAATATGAATATTTTCAAACATTTTCGAAACTTCAACTTTTACTTTTCCAGTCACATGATCAGTGCACATGACCGTGGAAATCAGCACATGACTAGGTCTAGAACCAATGACGTCATGCCTCATGGTATCCATGCCCTTTTAATTTCCGCTCTTCTCACACTGCCTCTTTAATCTCCGTTCTTCTGTTCCCATGCCTTGCTTCTCTCATCAGTCTATTTATGGTAGTTCCTCCCACGCATAGCATGGTCTGTGCGTGCGCCTATAACATATATAAGGTAGACACTTGCAACTGGAATCCCCAGTCTAATCCACTTCGTTGTTTGCTTTACTGGTCATTGCCTTTAGAACTTGTTCCTTCTTGTAGGCCTGCATCAACCGGATCCGGACTTCTCCTCCATCCTCTTCTCTTTTGTTGCCAGGACACGTGTAGCCTGCAAGATGTCGAGCCTTGTGGTTTTCTTTGTTGTTCGCGATAGAGTCATAACACCGACACTATTGAGGTAGACCAGGAAGGGGAAGAACAGTTTGAGGTTGACTGTTACGATTCTCTATGCATTTTCTTTCTTTTCTTCACTTGCTACGTTTACTCAGTCTCCTTGTACTACCAGCGCCTGGTGTACGTATCCTTCATGCACTCGCTCACCCCATGAACTTCTTTCCTTTTCTTCGCCTCCGGCTTCCCCCTATTCCATACCGGAGGTATCTTCCACTTGTCTCCTGTCTTTGTTGATTCTTCTCACAATAGTCGGACATGTGTTTCGCATGCTCCATGCACGTGTCCTTGGTTCTCTTCTTTCCTTGATCCAATCCTTTACGATATACAGGATATGCACTTCTCCTGATTCCATACGTGTTATCCCACAGTTTATCCCGATCCCACAATATCCCACATCTGGCCCGTGCACGTATCCAGGGGTATATAAACCCTCTCTTTACGATACGATTCCTTAGCTTAGACCTCCTTCGATTTACCTTTGTATCTCAACCTGCGCTAAGGAATCCAAACCTTATCCTTTACTCGTCGTCCTAAGTCTCCGGTCTACTATTAAGTGACCGTTCTTGTACTTCCTTCATAAAGGAACCTCCGTCGGCCTACGGGTATCATCCCTAGTCGAAACCCTTGTCCGCCTGCTAGAAAAACCCTCAGGCTACTGCGTCGTCGTCTTACCCATGACTCCTTGTCCCGTGCTAAGGAATCCCCTTGAGCACTCCTTCGCCCCTCGTACTAAGGAATCCCCTTGAGTACTCTCTCGTGCACTCCTAGGAATCCCCTGAGTGCTAACTGCGTCGTCGCCCTCTAAGCGACATCTTAGTCTAGCGAAGGCCTCATTACGACAGCCTCCCAGCCGTCGTAACAAACTGCGTCATCGCTCTCCAAGCGACATCCTTGTTTAGCGAAGGCCCCATTACGATAGCCTCCTGGCCATCGTAACAAAAGGTCTAAGCTCTCCTGTAAAAGCTAGCATCGCCTAAGCTTTTCCCACCATTCCTCCTCGTACCGACCCTCGCTGGGGAATCCCCCGTTCCCAACCTACCCCAGGAGAGACTTCTGAAGAAGAAGAACCTCGTACCGCCTTCCCAGGAGATTTTGACGATCAAGAACCAGACGTTCAAGATGATTTAGATCAGGAGATCCTTACCGGAGATAGCGAAGCTAACCGGCGCGCCTGATCCCTTGCTCGTCACCTGTCACAGTCACTGACAGTTCCTATTCCCGTCTCAACTACTTCCAGCTCCTCCACCCAACGAGCTCCCTGCTCACCCGTCCTCGCCCCATCTGCTTCCTCTTCGCCCACCATGTCATCCCGCCCCACTGAACTCTGTCTTGGTGCCCCCGAGCCCTTCGATGGATCCTACGAGCAGGCCCTCCCATGGCTTGCCAACGTAGTATTCTACCTCACTGTTAACGACGCAGTTTATACCACTGAGGCAAAACGCGTCGCCTTCGCCCTGTCTTTTATGACTAAGGGAACCGCCACCACCTGGGCAAATACCTATCGCCAGAGCCCTATCGATGCCAACAGCAATATCTCCATCGAAACGTGGAACGCTTTTGCTACCGCGTTCAAGGCTGTGTTCGAACACCACAACACGGTCAACAATGCCATCGCCTGGCTGTCCACCAAGCGTGTTCTCGTCAAGAATGGCACTTACTCTCCCCCCTTGTCCTTGTATGTTGCCGAGTTCAAAAACAAAGTTGCTACCGCCATGGTCACCGACCAAAACGTCCTTATCGGCTACTTCGCCACCGGCCTTCCCCCCATCCTCATGAAAAAGATTATGTCTATGGAGAATGTGCCCTCGACCATCGACAAATGGTACGAGAAGGCAGTTCACTTCCAGACCCAATGGGAGCGTGCTGCTGAGATATCACGCTGCTATGTCCGACCCTCCACCCAGGATCACCAATCTTTCACGCCGCGGAACCCTACCCCTGCCAAGGACCCCAACGCCATGGACGTTGACGTCATCCATGTTCCCAAGCTCACCCCAGAAGAACAAAAGCAATGTATCAAGAAGAAACTTTGTTTCCATTGCTGCAAACCTGGCCATGCCTCCACCGCCTGCCCCACTTTCACAGGTTGAAAACCCATTGTCAAAGCAGTTCAAGAAGCCGAAGAAGATGTCCCTGGTCTAGTTGAGATAGACGAAGACGATGAAGACGTCCCCGTAGTGCGGAAAGTGGCGTTTAAGGTGGATTTTTAAAAAGGGGAACTTCGTCAACACAAGTCTCCCCTTCCTCTCCCGTTTGTGCATCTGTACTTGTACAATCTTCAACTAAAGCAATGCAAATCCCTGTTCAAGTCATTGTACCAGATCACACCCTGAAAGCCGTCGACACCCGCGCCCTTGTAGACAGCGGTGCAGACATATCCTGCATCGACTGGGACTTCATCCGAAAACACCGGCTTCCTACCAAGAAGCTCGACAACCTGTTCCACGCTCGCAACGCCGACGACTCCTATAACAAGAAAGGAGACGTCCGATATTCCTGTGACCTATTCCTCAACATCAAAGGAATAGCCCACCGTGTCACCTTCATGGTGATGTCGCTCAGATGCGACAACATCCTCCTTGGTCTCCCCTGGTTGAAAGAAACCAATCCCACTATTGACTGGGCCCAACGAACACTCTCCCTCTCGGAAACCCTTGACCAATCCAAGGAACTCTATGCCACCCACGCCGCGGATTATGACCGCCACTCGTCCAAATTCTGGAAACCACCCCTTTGTACTCCTCAACACGTCCATGTTGACTCTGTCACCCACTCCTGTCTATTCAAATACAATGAATGGAAAGACCCCGACGCAATCTGTGAAAACGACCAGACCGTGCGTGTCATGTTCCGAACCATCCAATTCAGATCCTGCTTTGCCCCACTAGGCTCTCACTACGTCAGAAAGCTCACCCAAGCTACTGAGCTCGCCATGGCTGCTGAGCAAGCCAAACCTAAACCTATCTTACCCCTGGAGTACACCGAGTTTGCTTCCGTCTTTTCCAAGGAAGCCACGGACCATGTGCCCCCCTCTAGACCCTACGACCACAAAATCAACCTTAAAGACACCTTCACTCCAAAGATCAGGAAGGTGTACCCCCTTGCTCCTGCTGAAAAGGAGGCCGCCGAAGCCTTTCTAAAGGAAAACCTTGACTGTGGAAAGATCTGCCCTTCAAAATCCCCCCAAGCCTCACCCTTCTTTTTCATCAAAAAGAAGGACGGAGGACTACGCCCTTGCCAAGACTATCGTTACGTCAATGAACATACTGTTCATGACACCTACCCTTTACCCCTGATCTCGGATCTCGTCGATAAACTCCGAGATGCCAAGATCTTCACCAAGTTTGACGTCCGGGTGGGGATACAACAATGTCCGAATTAAGGACAGACACCAGTGGAAAGCCGCCTTTGTCACCCATAAAGGGCTTTTTGAACCCACGGTTATGTTCTTTGGTCTTTGTAATTCTTCCGCCACATTCCAGCGATTCATGAACAATTCCTTTAGGGATATGATTGCTGAGGGATGGCTCGTTATCTACATGGACGACCTTCTCATCACCTCCCCGGACGCCGCCACTCATGAGGAGCAGACCAAACATGTCCTCCAACGAATGACCAAACTCGACTTACACCTCAAGCTTGAGAAGTGTAAGTTCGCCACCGACGAGGTTGAATACCTTGGAATGATCGTTAAAACCGGTCAACTCGCTATGGATCCTGTCAAGCTTGATGGGATCGCCTCATGGCCTACCCTGGCATCTGTTAAGGATGTCTGCTCCTTCCTCGGATTCGCCAACTTCTATTGGCAATTCATCCCCGACTACTCCAATGTCACTCGCCCCTTATTGATCTTACCAAGAAAACCACCTCTTGGTCATGGTCCCCCACATGCCAATCGGCATTTTCTACGTTGAAGGGTCTCTTTCTCAAGAAACCCGTCCTACAGATGCCGAATCTTTCGGCCCCCTTTGCCATCGCCACCGACGCATCCAAGAACGCCTCCAGTGGCATTCTTTTACAGACCGATGCCAACGGTGATTGGCACCCCTGCTCCTATATCTCCTCTTCGTTCTCCCCAGCGGAACGGAACTACGACATCTATAGTGGCTCAAAAAACTGTCCGCATGTTTGGTCATTTTTCACTAAATGTGTTATTCCCCAATAACTCC